>CM053593.1:383349301-383362293 GCA_028646575.1 Pseudocheirus occidentalis | reverse complement strand
TGTCCTAACACCCACCCACCCACCCACTCAGTAAACTCCAGCAGCCCCTTCCTGCCTCCAGAAGCAAAGAGACGTTGTGTTTGGCACCCAAAACCCCTCACAAGCCAGCGCTCTCCTTACCCCTCACTGCCCCACTCAGCCTCCCGGCCCCTCCACAGACAAGACCCTCCATCTCTGGCTCCAGACATTTCCTCTCTCCCGAGCCTGGGATGCCCTCCCTCCTCCACCCCCACTACTGACCTCCCCAATGCCTCTAACCTCCCACATTCTTCGGGAAGCCTCCCCGGGCCCTCTGGGTTCCAACCTCTTCCCTCCGTTCTCTTTCCTGTGCATTCTGTATACAGCCTGCTTTGTCTCTACCTGTTGCCCGTGGTCTCGCCCACTCGACTGCAAGCTCCTGGAGGGCAGGGACTGTCTTTTGCCTCTTTTTGCATCCCAAGGGCTTCCGACAGTGCCAGGCACCGGGCAGGCGCTTAATTACTGCTTATTGATTAATTATAGAATAACGAATACCTCTATTACACAAACGTTTCAAAAAAACTGAGAAAGGACCGTACCAAATTCCTTC
Source organism: Pseudocheirus occidentalis (assembly GCA_028646575.1). Lineage (NCBI taxonomy): Eukaryota > Metazoa > Chordata > Mammalia > Diprotodontia > Pseudocheiridae > Pseudocheirus > Pseudocheirus occidentalis. Next base: position 383,361,725 of record CM053593.1, on the reverse strand, counting down.
TATGAGACAGAGACAACTGGGGGTCAAGTGACTTGCCCTGAGTCACACAGCCAGCCAATGTCAAGGGTCTGAGGTCCTGCTGACTGCAGGACAAGAGCTCTGGCCACAACACAGATAAAGGCTGAGGACCTAAATCAGGAAAGGACAAAGCCAAGAAGGAAAAACACAGACTAAGGAATGGCGATCTAAACGTTTCAAAGAAAATCCTGCCTTAAGTGCGACAACTGAGCCGAAGAAATCAATCGCTTCAAAGTCGGATTTACACCAGCAACCTAAGGAGAATTCAACGAGAGCAAAATAATGAGCATAATTAGCCATACAGGAAGCGGGAACAAAGCGCCAGCACAACCCACAACCTGTGCAGGTGTGCTGTGACGGACTGCGGCCGCGTGACACGCGTGCACACACACGCAAAGTACCTACACTATGCATTTACACACACAGCACGCACCTCAGGTCCTCCGCTGGCCCCGCACACTGGGGAAGAAGTAAAGAGAGAACCTTACTAGCCGTGTGACCCTGGGCAAGTCACTTAGCCCCAACTGCCCTGCCCTCCTCCTCCCCCACCCCTCCGCCAAGGACAAAAAGAGGAGGACCTGAACTCACCTGAACGCGGGCGCTGAGGACCCCGGGAGCCATCCCGGCCCGGTCACGGGAGCCCCACCTTGGGGAGGGAGGGCACCTGGACAAAGAGAAGGGTCTAGGGGAGAGCCAGCCCCCGCGGCTCCCGTGGGAGCCCCTGTCCCACTCCTCTCCTCGGCCAGGGCAGCCCACGCCACGGCAGCAGCCGGAGCTGTGCCCGCGAGGGTCCCATCCCACCCGTGATGAAAAGACCAAGCCCTGGGGAAGGGCGGGCGCCGGGGAGCCGCCGGAGCTGGTAACCCCTGCGCCCCCAGGCTCGGCCTGGGGGCAGAGACGGAGAGGGGCTGGGGGCTCTGCTGGGGGGGGGGGGGAGGCTGGGGGTTCAGAGGCAGGGGGACTTCGGCCCCGCCCCCCAGACCCCTCCTCCGGGAGAGAGGGGAGGCAGCAGGAAGGGCCCTTGAAGAGCCTGCTGTGTGTGCACGTGTGTGCGGCTCCTGTGCCTGTGGGTGTGTAAGTGTGCTGGGGAGACAGGTGGGAGTGATACGTGGGCGTGGCGTGGGAGTGTCTGCGCCCACTGACACGACCTGATCTTGGGCCTCAGCAAAACCAACCAGGGCCCTCTGAAGGTGGAGGGGGGGCGCCCAGTCCCCCCACAGCCCCGACACGTACACTCGCAGTCACACGCGCCCACGAGGACACGCGTGTCTAATGGCCCTCTTCCGCCCCTCTCCTTCCCCCTCCCTATATAATCAGCGTAGGCGGCCACAGCGGGGGTGTGGCCAAGAAGGGGTGGCCGCGCGTGCGTACTCCCTTCCCTCCCCCCCTCCGAGTTCGGCCCCCCCCAGATCCGCACCAAGAGTCCAAGTTTGGAAGTCGGACTTCCCAGGTCGGATGGCGGCTACTCCCAACTCCGAACACGGGAAGAACGATCCCACAACGCGTCGCGCCCTACGGCTGTCCGCTAGGGACAAGCTGGAGAGGAATAGAGGCCGTACGCGGCACCGCCGCGCTTTCTGGGAAATGTAGTCCGGAAGCAGCAGGCTCCCGCCGGGCACGCACTCGCCTGGACTCCATCCCCCAGAAGGCACCGGGGTCCTACTTTCCGAGCTAGAGAGTCTGCGTCTGCGCACCTGGCGCTGGTGCCCTCGGCTTCGCGTTTGTGTCCCTGACTCCAGGCGTTTAAATCAGGAAAATCAGGAAAAAGAGCAGGACTGTGAGCAGGGCACGCAACCGAAAAAAACCTGGAAAAAGAGCCCATTTTAAGCCCCCAGTGAAACACCACATTGGGAATCCTGAAAATCACAGGAGAGACTTTTTTCGAAGTTGAGCCGATCAGTAAAACCAGGAGCCGGTTTCAGAAGCAAAGCTGGCAGCCTCGGCGCTTAGCAGCTGTGTGACCCTGGACAAGTCACCTACATTCCGCAGGCCTCAGCTTCCTCATCTGTAAAATGAGACAGAGCTAGCAACCACCTTCCAGTGCTATTGTGGAGATGAAATGGTAATCGTTACAAAAGGACTTCGCACAGTGTTGGTCACTTGGTGGGACTACACAAGTGTCAGCTGTTACTGCTTCCTGAGAAGACTGTATCACATGCAGTTACATGTGAAAGGGCTTTCCAAATATCTCAGCTCCTTCTCCACAGTGCCACAAAGACTGACTCCAGACTACAACTTCTTCCAAAAATTAAAAAAAAATGTTCTGAGAATGGTCATTCTTTCTCTTGGTGCATTGGCAAGGCAATACAGCACCAACAGTGACTATGATTATGCCCCTTAGTTCTGAATCATAGGATATAACAGACTCCCCATATAGAAGACAGAAGCAAAACTTTTTATTCATATACCAGAAAGCCAAATCCCAACACCAGAAAATAGAATCCATCACAGCACCAAAGAAGTTACTATACCTTATCACTGCAGGGAGCAACACCATTTCAAAGCCTTTCCCCGGGGCGGCTAGGTGGCGCAGTGAATAGAGCACCGGCCCTGGAGTCAGGAGTACCTGAGTTCAAATGCGGCCTCAGACACTTAACACAAAAACCTAGCTGTGTGACCTTGGGCAAGTCACTTAACCCCAACTGCCCTCCAAAAAAGCAAAAAAAAAAACCAAAAACAAAAAAACAACAAAAATCAAAGCCTTTCCCCTGCTTAGGTCTTCCCATAAACAAACACAATCCTGTCTGATTACCTGTGTTCTCCCTCTCCCTCTATTCTAACTACTCTGACTCATTTTCTGTTCCACCCCTTCCCAGCTCTACCCCTTCAGCAAACTCCTCCCAGCATAGGCTCCATGTGATTATATCCAGCCTGTCAAGGGGCAGAGAAGATCTTCAAATTATCATTACTATTACACTTGGTTCCTTCTCTGATTCTTGGCATCACATTCCCTGGCTTTTCTCATCTTGGAATGCCAGGGGGTATCCCTTGACAGACCTTTTTTTTTTTTTTGACTAATTCCCCATGCAAATGTCCTGCATCAGATGTGGCTCCTTGATAGGAATGAGCAGTTCTCAAAGAAATCACATTTATCAATAATAATATAAAAATGTTTGAAGCTGCTATTAAGAGAAATAAAAAATAAAGCAACATTGAGGTTCCACTTCATATTTATCTAACTACCAAAGATAAGAAATGTGGAAAATGACCCTGGAGGGGCTGTTGGAAAATAGATTCACTGGTGGACTAATGATGGAGCTGGTAATTGGTCCAGCCATTCTGGAAAGCAATTCAGTTATGCCCCAAAAGTTATTAAAGCGTATACACAATTTTACCCAGCTAGACCACTATCCCTAGCCTGTACCCCAAAGGAGGAAAGAGCTCAATATCTACAAAAAACATTTATAGCAAATCTTTTTGTAGTAACAAATAAAATTTAATGTGTTATCCTCCTGTCAGGGGGTGGCTAAATACACTGTGGTATGGCAGTGTAACATATTACTTTGCCATAACAAATGGTGAAATGGACGGTTTCAGAGTAAATGAAGATCTCTGTGAAATGGCAAAGTGAAGTCAGCACAACCAGGAGAATATGTTTTACAATATGTTATAAAGAAAAACAATCCTCAAAGACCTTACAACTTTTTTTTCTTTTTTTTTTTTGGAGGGCAGTTGGGGTTAAGTGACTTGCCCAAGGTCACACGGCTAGGTTTTTGTGTTAAGTGTCTGAGGCTGGATTTGAACTCAGGTCCTCCTGACTCCAGGGCTGGTGCTCTATTCACTGCGCCGCCTAGCCGCCTCGACCTTACAACTTTGACCAATGGAATGATAAACCACAATTCCAAAAATTAGTATGAAATGTAACACTCATCTCTTCACAAAGAAGCAATGAACTTAAAATGCAGAGAGACATACATTTTAAACCATGAAAAATATGGGAATTGATTTTGCCAAACTATGTATCCATATATTAAGGATAGTATTTATTTTCATTTTTATTTTTTTAATTGCTCAATGAGTGTGGGGAGAAGTGAGATTTTTAAAAAATGTTAACTGAAAAAATAAAGCAGTCTGTCAATAAACACTGTAATGTACCTACTCTGTACTAAGTGCTGTTGATACATAGAGGGGCAAAAAAAAGTAGTATCTGTTACAAAGCAGTATCATTAAAACTATTCGGTATTTGTTTCTTTTTAAAAATAGATTAAATATATAATACAAAGAAGTAAATAGATAACAGAGTGTATTTGTGATAAACCCAAAGACCCTAACTACTAAGATAAGGACTCAATATGTAACAAAAACTTCTGGGAAAACTGAAAGCAACTGGGGAGAAATTTAGGTAGAAGCCAACATTTCACACTATATACCAAAACAAAAATACAAAAAGCCCTCTAAATGGATACAGGATTAAAATGTAAGGGCAAAAATACAGCAAATTAGAGGAACACAGAAGAAACGACCTTTTTATATTCAGAGATGGAAGAGTTAATGATCAAAGACAGGACATAGAAGATCACAGACAATGGATGGTTTTGATTACACGAGAGCACTTTTCTCTATTCCACAGGCTTCTTGATCCTGCTATGCCGACCTGCCTGCTAAGTGCTTACCCACACAGCACGCCATCAACTCTATCTGTGGCTCTGCTTTAGTTGCTCCATCCCTGAAACAATCTCCTTCCTCATCTCCAGCTAGGAACGCGAGATCATCTTCCACTTAGTCTGCATGTCTCTCTTATGTACACAGCGGTTCACATACTGTCTACTTCTTTGGATTTTTTGTATATCTATGGCCCGGCAAATACTAAGTGCTTAATAATAATTCACTAATAATCAAATTGGGGTTTTTTTTATTCATTTGTCACTACTGAATTTCATCTTTCAGCCCAATGATGTCAAGATCCTTTCAGGTAGCTCTCTTATGCAGTGTTAGCTATTTATTGCAGTTTGGGGTCATTTGAAAATTTGATGAGTATGCCATTTATGTAAGTCATTGTAAAAATGTTATACAGTCCACAGTGAAGCACAGACACATGGGTTATTCCACCCAAAACAGTCACAATGAGCCATTTGGTGCAACTCTTAATTTATTACATTTAAATGCTTTACTCCAGTATAAGTTCTCCAATACATAAGGAGGTATCCCCTCCCACTGAAGGCTTTCCTATATTTGTTACATAAAGTTTCTCTCCAGGATTGTGTTATACAATATCTCCTCTGGCAGAAGTCTTTTCTGTATTAATCATACTTAAAGGACTTTCATTCTGTAAAAGTTCTACAATAGCCAATAAGGTTTGTTCTACGAGTATAAGATCGCTCACATTGATTATGCACAAAGGGTGTATCTCTAGCATGAGTTTTCTGATGGGTACTAAGGTTTGCCTTTTGAGTAAAAGCTTTCCCACACTGATTACAGGTAAAGAGTTTATTTCCAGTATGATTTCTCTGATGGCTGGTAAGGTTTGCCCTTTGTGTAAAGGTTTTCCCACATTCATTACATATAAAGGGTTTTTCTCCAGTATGAGTTCTTTGATGGGTAATGAGATGTCCACTCTGTCTGAAGCCTTTCCCACATTCATTACATGCATATGGTTTCTCTCCTGTATGAGTTCTCTTATGGATAATAAGAGTCACTCTATGAAGAAAACTTGTTCCACAGTCACTACATACAAATTGTTTCTCTCCAGTATGAGTTCTCTGATGAGTAATAAGGCTTCCTTTTTGGGTAAATGCTTTCCCACATTCATTACATGCAAAGAGTTTCTCTCCAGTATGAGTTCTCTGATGGCTAGTAAGGTTTGATCTTTGGGTAAAGGTTTTTCCACATTCGTTACACGTAAAGGGTCTTTCTCCAGTATGAGTCCTCTGATGGATCATGAGGTGTCCGCTCTGTCTAAAGCCTTTCCCACATTCATTACATATATATGGTTTCTCTCCAGTATGAATTCTCTTATGAACAATAAAGCTTACTCTGTGTAAGAAGCCTGTTCCACATTCATTACATATAAACTGTTTCTCTCTAGTATGAGTCCTTTGATGAGAAACAAGGCTTCCTTTCTGAGTAAATGTTTTCCCACATTCATTACATGCAAAGAGTTTCTCTTGGGTATGAGTTCTCTGATGGCTATTAAGGTTTGACCTTTGGGTAAAGGCCTTCCCACATTCATTACATGCAAATGGTTTCTCTCCAGTATGAGTTCTCTGATGGGTCATAAGATGTGCACTCTGTCTGAAGCCTTTCCCACATTCATGACATACAAAAGGTTTCTCTCCAGTATGAGTTCTCTGATGGATATTAAGATTTACTTTGTATCGGAAGCCTATTCCACATTCATGACATACAAATGGTTTCTCTCCACTATGAGTTCCCTGATGGATAACTCTTTTCTTTTGCGGTCCTTTCCCACATTTATTAGGAGCAAACTGTTTCTCTCTGGAATGAATTCCTCTATGAGCAATAAGGCTTGCTTTCTGGGTAAAGGCAATCCCACATGCATCACATGCAAAGAGTTTCTCTCTCGTATGAGTCTTATAATGAGTAATAAGGCTCGACTTCTGAGTGAAGGTCTTCTCACATTTGTTGCATGCAAAGGGTCTCTCTCCAGTATGAGTCCTGTGATGGGTAATAAGGTTTGCTCTTTGTGTAAAAGTTTTCCCGCACTCACTGCATATAAAGGGTCTCTCTCCAGTGTGAGTCCTGTGATGAGTGATAAGGCTTGCCTTTTGGGTGAAGGTTTTCCCACATTCGTTACATGTAAAGGGTTTCTCTCCAGTATGAATCCTCTGATGGATAATAAGATATGCACTCTGTCTGAAGCCTTTTCCACACTCAAAACATGCAAAGGGTTTCTCTTCAATGTGAATTCCCTGCTGTGTAGTAAGATGCCCACTCTTTGTGAAGCCTTTCTGGTATTCATTACATGCAAAGGATACATCTCCAGAACGAGTTTTCTGGTGGGTAATGAGGCTTACTCTGGTTTGGAAACCTGCTTCAAATTTATTACATGCAAAGGGTTTCTCTTCATTGCGAATCCTTTGATGTACAATAAGCTGTCCCCTTCTGTTCATGCCACATGCATCATGCATAAATGATCTCCGTTTAGTATGAGTTCTCTGATAGCTAATACAGTTTCCCCTCTGGCTGAAAGTTTTCTCACATTCATTAGATTCAGGGATTTTCTCTCCAGTGTGAATTCTTGAAGGTGAAGTAAAGATTTCCTTCTCACTGAGGGCTTTCCCACATTCATTATATGCAAAGGAATTCTCTCTAGTATAAACTATATTATGTTTATTCAAGCTTCCCCTGAGACTGAAACCTTTCTCATCTTTATAATAATTGTTGATTTTCTCTCCACTATGAATTCTCTGATGTCCAATAACATCTGATCTTCTGCCAGAGGATTTTCCACATTCATTCCATTCATGTTGCTTTTCTCCAGCATTAATTCTATGAAATTTAACTAAGTCGGAATGGTATCTAAAGGGCTTCTTGCATTTGGTATTCTTAAAAAGTTCCTTTTGGAAGGACAATGCATCATATGTAATTAAGTAAGGAAAATCATCGCTGAAGCTCTTCCCAAGGGACTTATAAAGATTTTCTCCCATTATCCCTTTTGATGCTGGAACCAAGTCTGACAACAGAATAACATTTCTAGTATTATGTTGAGGTGCAAGCACTTGATTACAAGTTGTTCTGGGAGAGACTGTTCCTTGTCTCCACTGTCTTTCCTGGTTGGGCTTCGGCTCCTCCATATTGACCTCATGTTCACCTGCTTCTCTTACGCTGGAATGCCAGGCCACTGTATCTTTGTGCAATCTTGTCTTGGATGATATTCCCATGCAAAAGGCCTGCCTTGGATTTGAATCTTTGGGTTCAAACTTGGTCTTCTCACTAAGGGAATCTGAAAAAAAATGTTTAAAAATTCTTAATCACTGTTTGCTTTTCTGAGAGACAAAAATCTTTAGTGCAAGTTCTAGTTTCTGTCTCTCATCGCTGAGACTGATGTTCAATTTGTACAAACATATATTTAGTTCCTACTACATACTGGAAACTGTGCTCAGTACTGGGAATACAAAGAAAAAACAAAAACAGTTCCTGTTCTCAAGGAACTTCAATTCTAATGGGGTCAACAACAGAAACATAATTTGGATATAAGATACATATAGAACACAGGCAAGGGAAAAGCAGTAGCAGATACAGGAACTTTGAAAGGCCTCCTCTTTAGGAGTTTATATGAATCCTTTTTTTTTGGAGGGCAGTTGAGGTTAAGTGACTTGCCCAAGGTCACACAGCTAGTTTTTTGTGTGAAGTATCTGATGCCAGATTTGAACTCAGGTCCTCCTGACTCCTGGGCTGGTGCTCTATTCACTGCACCACCTAGCCTCCCAAGTTTATATGAATCTTTTTGTTTTTGCCTTTTTATTTTTAAGAGGGCAATTGGGGTTAAGTGACTTGCCCAAGGTCACATGGCTAGTTTTTGTGTTAAGTGTCTGAGGCCAGATTTGAACTCAGGTCCTCCTGACTCCAGGGCGGGTGCTCTATTCACTGCACCACCTAGCCACCCCCAGTTTATATGAATCTTAACAGAAACTAAGGTCTCACTGTTTGAGGAAAATAATACCAAGAAGAGATGAGAAGATACCAACAGAGCACCTTGCTGACCAGGGCTAAACGAATTACATAAAAGGTCACAGAAAGCACTTATAGAGGTCATTAAAAACAATACTCAATAAAAAACAGAAATATCTTTGGCAATAGGGAGGAGCAGAAAAAGCCCTAAGATAAAGGAACTTAGCTCAGAACATCACCGGACTGGGATCCGTGCAGACAAAAGTGACAGAAATCTGGGAAACTGGGAAGAATTTAGGGACTGCTGAGATGCCTCAAAATCTCCAAAGGACAAAACAATGTTTCAGGGAGGCCTAGTTTATCTTTCTAAAAAACGCCACGGAGAAGGCAGATTACACCTGGTGTTTATTCAATAAATCTTAGTTTACACCAAATTCAACTCACACAGAACCAATGTTACACAGAACATTGTAATGATTTTAAAAGCAGCCCCCAAAAGGGACCACATGTCAAATATCTAATTGACTTGCAAAAGGTTTGCAACAAAAATAAGATAACAAAGACCTAAACGTGACTGCCTGCTGTGATTAATGATAATTATTTTGAAAAATACTAGCTTGTTTACATCAGTGATTTGAATGAAGGAATATATAATTAGCCAATGTAATTTATAAAGGACATAAAAGTGGAAGGGATAGCTAACAATATATGTGCGTTAGGCTTCAAAGAGATCAACAGGCTAAACCAATGGGTTGAAACTAATAAATGTGATACATACAAATGTCAAGTCCTCTGTTTCAGTTGTAAAACTCATTTCAAAAGGCATAAAACAGGGTAGGTGTGGCCAGAGGGTAGTTCATCTGAAAAAGACTTGCCATGCCAGTTCTTTCTCCAGCTCATTTTACAGATGAGGAAACTGAGGCAAATGGCTAAGTGACTTGTCCAGGGTCAAACAACCAGGAAGTATCTGAGGCCAGATTTGACCTCGAGAAAGTGATTCTTCCTGACTTTAGGTCCAGTACTTTATCTGTTGTACCACCTAGCTACCCCATATTACATTAATGTAATGGAATATTATTAAACAGAAGGATGAAAAAGAAGAATCAAAGAAATCTGAGAGGGTTTATATACCACCAGTGAAAGGGAACAAATGAGAGCTGAAAGAAAACTATATACACTGACTATTAGATAAAGACAGTAGAAATAGTAACAAAACTGTATTATAAAGCTAAGTAAGAAGGTTAAAGGGAAGGGTGAAAAGAAGGATGATGGGACTATAATCATTAAGACATCTTTTAGGGTAGCGATAAACACTAAAGAATATTTACAGACACATATATACTCATGTGCTATTGCATGATTTTGACTTTTATCTTAAATACACCTAATATTTTTTAAAAATCCTGATCTTTTAATATATCTAAGTAAAAAAAATAAACTAATAAAGGGCCTTAGGGGAGAAAAAAAATCTTCAAATGATATTAAAATATGAGATATAAATATATATAAAATATGCTGTGCTGCAGAAATGTTGAATATGATGAATAGAGAAGCACGGAAAGACATAAAGTAAATGTAGGCAAAGTGAGGACAACTGGAGCAGGAAATTGGCCTGCATAAAAACTACAAAACATAAATGAAAAGAACAGTAACAAAGCCATCTGAACCAAATGCGGAGAAATTATAATGTCCACGCTTGGCCCCAAAGACAATCTGAGGAAAAACTACCTGCTCCCGCCCCCACTGTGGGGTGGAGTACATACAGAGTATCTCCACAGGCTCAGTGCTGTTTTAAAGGATCACAAAATATGCACCAAGACTTCAGGGGGTCATCCTGCATAACACTGAACTTTATTTTGTTCAGTTTTGCAACAACAAAAAATTTTTCTTTAAAAAAACCTTTATTATAAGGGATTATTATACATGTATAATATAAGTGATATTATATACGTGAGAAATAAAGGTAACATAAAACAAAATAAATAAAAATGTATTTCAAAAAGATACCTAAAAGTTATAAGGAACTGACACAAAGTATAAAGAAATACTGATTCCCCAACATAAAACTAGTTGGATTTTAAGACTATGCCATATAGACACATATGTATTTGTTTCCTGCAAATAATGCTAGCTTTTGGTTTTAGGTATATAACATAGAATATGAAAAAATAGACCTGACAAGCCTTTATTTTAAATGTCTTTTTTTTGCACAAATGTTATAGTTTTTCAAAGGCTTTTATGGCATATAAATATTAGCATGTTCATGCGGTGTGCTGTTTTTAAACCATGATTATACTGTTTCCCCAAATGCTGACATATCGTTACATCTCAAGTGCAAATTTTTTTTGCGTGCTACTAAGCCACCATGGGTGATAACTGAAAAGTCATGCAAAATAGGAAGGCATTGAACACAAGATGTGAGGAGGGCCAGTGTTACCCCACACATGAATAAGAGGAAAAGAACAGCATGTAAACGAAATGTGCCCTTCAGTCCCTGAAGAAACTTCAGAACACGGTACTCAAGAGCTAAGTGGCGAAGATCTAGACAGAGAAGCAAAGATTAAAAAGACACTGTGTGGCTTCATAAAGTAGACAAGGGGAATACTTTAAATAGGCTTTACCTAGAGTTTAGCGGTATCTAATAAAAAATGCCACATTTTTCTTGTGGGGAAGATGGCGAAATATGGATTGGAGAGAATTTAGCACAGGGACTCAGAAGCGACCAGTCTCAAAGTGTAGTTGTGGCAAGAAATCTCTTAAGAAGTTTATGTCTACACCCACGTCTACGGAAAGACAACACACCCTGAGGCAAAGTGAAACCCGCTGAAGCGGGAAATCAAGATGCACAAAAACTGCAACGCTATAAATGGAAATACACACACACACGTGTATGTTACCCATATTGTTCATTTGGAGGTGAAATAACTCAATGCCAATGTTACCTAAATTAAATTATGAATCTTCTGCTCCACGAACGAACGATGTCGGGCATTTTTTATAGAAGTAGATCACAAAGAAACTTCATTTGAAGGAACAAAAAGTTGAGAAAGTCAAGGTAAATATGGGGTGGGGGAGGGGAAGCAGAACTCCATATGGGACCTTTTCTCCTGTCTTCAGTCTCCTGGACACATGCTAAGTAGCAGGTTCAACGGGTGTGGGCTCAAGTGTGCGTACACTTTAGTCAGTTTCTCCGTTGTTTATGGCGAGATACGCACACTAATACACGCCGGTGGAACTGTGGATTTTCTCAGCCATTTTGGAAAACAGTCTGGAATTACAGTTAGAAAATGTCTACCCTCCGAACTGCACATCCCCCTATTACATATACACCTCAAGGAAGTAAAAGACAATTTTTGCAGCAGCACTTTTAACAGCATCAAAGAGCTAGAGCCAAAGTCTATGCTCACTGATCAGGAAGAATGTTTTTAAAAATCAAGGTACGTGAACAGAATGGATATCACTGTACCACAAAAACAACAAAGATGACAAAAAATTCTGAGAAGCAAGATGTGAAATGATGCATCATGAAGCAAGCGGAACCAAGAAAACAAAATATTCAATGGATTCAACAATATAAATGGAAACTAAACACCATATAGTTATAACACCTAAGCTTCGCCCTAAAGAGGAGATGAGAAAACGTGTCTGCTGCCTGTCTTCTTCACGGTGACGTGAGACAAACGTGGAACACGGCTTATACCGTCAGACTAAACTGATGTGGAAATTCTCTAGATTCATGGATGGATGACTCACTGTGGAGAAGAGCAATGAGGAATACATTTGAAAATGAAACAGATGTAAAAAAAAATCAAATTGAGGCACACATCTACTTTCA
>CM053593.1:383246403-383348801 GCA_028646575.1 Pseudocheirus occidentalis | reverse complement strand
CACACTTCAGTAAAGGGACAGGGACAGGGTAGAGAACAGAACAAGGGGGGGCAGGATAGAAAGGAGGAACATATGATCAGACTGTCACAATATGTCCACTGTGAAGATGTCCTGTGTAATTACACATGCACAGCCTGTATTGAATTGCTTGTCCTTCCAGCGGGGGTGAGTGACAAGGGAGGAACTGAAAGAATCTAGAATTTAAAACTCTGTAATACCTGCAACTAGAAATTAAGATATACAGGGACTGGGATAGCAAGACCCTCCCTGCCCTACCAGAGAGTTAGAGGGGTATTGGAGGAGGGCATAAAAGATGCCCTCGTTAAAAGTCCCTCCAGATCGGGGGAGGGACTTTACAGTGGGATCGCTGTTTTGGGATTGGGAGTAGGGAAAAGACGGGGAGAAAATTTGTAACTCAAAAATATCATGGAAATGAATTATGTAAACAAGAAAACATAAAAAATTTATATGCAAAAAAAGTGAATCAAGGTATGACTCCTTTAATTAAAAAAAAAGACCATGATCGTGTGAGTCTGACTATGGTTTTTTTTTATTTCTTTCTGGTTGCTTACAATATTTTTCTTTGATATGGAAGTTATGGATTTTGATCTTTTATCTTTTATGATTCTCTCTATTGCTTGTTTAGTCATTAACTCTTTCTCTGTTCATAGATCTAAACTATAATTTCTTCCTTGCTCCTCTAATTTGTTTATGATGTAACCATTTATATTTAAATCATGTATCTATTTAGAGCTTATCTTTGTGTATGATGTGAGGTATTGCTCTAAACCTAATAACATACTGCTGTCCAGTTTTTCCAGTAGCTTTTGTCAAATTGTTAGTCCTTCCTCTCTGGTATTTTTGGGTATATTGAACACTGTGCTACCATATTTATTATTATTTTTTTGTATTGTATATCTAATCTGTTTCACTTACTGGCCTGCCTTTAAAAAAATTTTATTTTTGTTTTTTGGAAGAGGAAGGATAGGGCAGTTGGGGTTAAGTGACTTGCCCAAGGTCACATGGCTAGTTTTGAACTCAGGTCGTCCTGACTCCAGGGCTGGTGCTCTGTTCACTACACCACCTAGCCTCCTCAGCCTTTCTTTTTCTTTAATCAGTACCAGATGATTTTGATGATTACTACATAGATTGTAGATTGAGATGTAGTATGGCTAGGTTCCCTTCCTATCCACTTTTTTCATTATTACCCTTGAGATTCTTGACCTTTTATTTCTCAAAATGCATTTCATTATTTTTTTTCTAGCTCTATAAACTATTCCTTTGATAGTTTGATGTCTTTCCAATTTAGGTTTATCTGTCTGCAAAATGTTTTGTTGTTGGAGTTATATAATTACAGAGTGTGTCTTGGTAGATACGTTACCAGGGGGTTTATAGTTTCTATAACTATTTTCTTTGTTTGATTTTTGCTTTTTTTTTGAGCGGGCTAGGCCAGGGTAATTGGGGTTGAGTTGCTCAAAGTCACACTGTTAGTGTTAAGTGTCAGAGGCCAGATTTCTATAGCTATTTTCAACAGATTTTGTCTTTCTAGCTATTCCTGTTGGCTTTTATTGATAACTTATAGGAATGTTGATGACTGTAAATTCATTTTATATCCTGCAACTTTGCTAAATTTATAATTTGTTTCAATTATTTGTTGGTTAATTTAGAGTTCTCTAAAATAAATCATTTTATTATTTGGCATAGTGGAGAGAGTACTTGCCTGCTGTCAGGAAGACCTGAGTTCAAATCCAATCTCAAATTAGCTGTGTGACTGACCCTGGGCAAGGCAGTTAACTTGTTTACTCAATTTTCTTCATCTGTAAAATGGGGAGAATAAAAGTACCCACCTCCGAAGGCTGTTGTGAAGATCAAATTACATAATACTTATAAGATGCTCATTTAGCACAGATATGGGTGCATAGTAGGGCTATATAAATATTAGCTACCATTAGTATTGTTAATTGTAAAAGGCAGTAAATCCATTCCATTGTGGGGTTCAAATTCCATTGCCATTACAAAAACAAGACAACTAATCAATGCATTGAAAAGTCTGAAAATGTGCAATGTTTTGTAACATGTGTGGACTTCTCATGGCCATGAAGGGGTAGGTTGGAAGTATTTTCTCATATCTGCTCAGTAATGGAAGAACACCTATGAAAAGATTCAGAGGCAAGAGAACGACCCATATGGGAAACACGTGTGCAGTTTGGCTAAAAGGCAGATCTCTCAAGGAGTGGGGCAGCGTGGTGGAGTTATTCTAGAAAGACGGCAGGCACCTGGGACCTGTGTGTGCTCTGGCCCTCTTCTCCAAATCTAGGCATACTCCATCACACCCTAAAAGGCTCCTGCATCTGCTTTTTACCACTGTATGTACTTCAGTCAAGGCTGGTCACATTCCCTACAATGTCAGGGGTCCAGTGACTAGCATGTCTGTTTCATTTAACATCCATTAGCTTTTAAAAAAAGAAATAGTTGCTTCAAAGGTATAGCCAGACCAAAGGCACAAGCACACACCCCTTAGCCCCCTACTTCCAGGGCATTCTGTCCTGTATCACTTTGGTCTCTGGGGGAATGAGAACAAAACAATCCAGTTCCAACATGGGAGTGGTCCTGCCAAATTTAAAAGGCAGCATCACTTCCACGGATAGGTGGTTAATTCTTTTTTTAAAAGGGGGAGGGGAGGAATAGAATCAATCACAAAAGACAAAATAAATACATTTGTTTTTGAGAAATTAGAAAGTTTTTGTACAAACCAAATTAATACAACTTTGATAAGTGAAAAGGTTGATAAAAATCTTTGTATCATTTATTTCTGATAGATATCCCATATACATAGGCAAGGAACAAAAATATATGCTCAAAAGCCACTCTTCAATAGATAATTCATGAATAGATAGAAACAATTTTAAGAGAGGAATTCCAAGGTTCTAACACTGCTCAAAATCAGTTATAAGACAAGTCCAAATGATAATACTTACCATTTATCTAGCACTCTGTGGCAGACACTGTGCTAAGTGCTTTACAACGAATGAGGATGTCATTTGATCCTCCCCATCGAGAGTTCATCCCCACTTTACTGAGGAGGAAACTGAGACAGACTTGCCAAGGGTCACATAGCTACTGAACCTCTGAAGCTGGATTTGAACTCATCTTCCTGACTCCAGGCCCAACACTCTATTCACTGCATCTCACCTCATATCAAACAAATTGGCAAAGATGATAAAAGACAGGACTAGTTAATACTGAAGGGGATGTAGGACAGGCACACCATACATTGTTGATGGAGCTGTGAAATGGCCCAGTTTGCTAAGCAACTTGGAGACCTGCCAAGAAAGTAACTAAAATGCTCTTCCCAGTGATCTCTAGATCCATTCTTCTGCTAGACATATACTATCACTAGAATGTCAGGGATAAAAAGAAAGATTCCACATACATCAAAACATTGAGACTTGTGCTTTTTGTAGTAGCTAGCAGTCAAGATGAGAACACACCAACCCCTTCCTTTGTAGAGGCAGAGGGCAATGCTTGCGGAGCACTGTGGAGTATGAGAGTTCTCTGTTGGGTAGTTTTGATAAACTTATTTTTTTCTCTTTTCTGCTTTGTCATAAGGGATAGAAGGGGGAGGCAAAGGACACTTTGAGAAGTAGAGGTGATTGAAAAACAAAATATGACCAGAGGCCTCTGAGAAATGCAGGAGGGGTTTGAGTTCTGTAGATCCAAAGGTAGCCTTTGGTAATCTTTTTTGTGAAGCTGTACACTCAGACTCTGGAGGAAGAGTCCATTTGCAGAGAAGCACATGCAGAAGGGCAGCTGGAGCCCTGGTTTGGAGTGCAGTGGAGATGAGCAGAGGTCCTATAATAGGCAGGCACTCTGACTGGAGACTAATATGAGACCCTGATGTGACTACAGCGGCTTGAAACTTGTTCAAAGACTGCAAATGGGGATGGTTGGAACAGGCTGATACTGCTGCCTGTGGTTGTTTGAGGGGCTATTAGCCCAAGGACTGTGACATTCCTTTGAACTCCTTTCCTTGGTGCCTGTAGACGGAAGGAGCTTAGCTACATGCTTTTCCCTGTTTCTCTAAGCTGTCTTTGTTTCAGGTTTTTTGTCTCCTAGACACTAGGGCTGATCAGAAGTGATCTGTGATTCAGATCTCTTAGATGCACAAAGAGAGGAGTACAATAAAACTTCCAGTGATGCTTGCTGTAAATGGGACTGAGTCAGAGCTTTAATCTTTTGTTTATAATACTAGCATTTCATTTCCAAATGCTGGGAATGAGTCGAACGGGAAGCATAATTGATGAGGGTGCTGTGGGTGGACAGGTACAGGAATGCACTCTTGGTGGAGCTCTAAGTTTGTCTAAGCAGGATGGAAAGAAATTTGTAACTATATTCCCCAAAGACATCACACTGTGCATACCCTTTGACCCAGAGATTCGGTTACTTAGGCCTGCAATTAAAAGGGATGAGAAGTGGAAAAGAATCCATGCTGACAAAGATGTCTAGAACAGCTCTTTTTTTTTTTTTAGCAAAGAATTAGAGGCTGAGGGTGTGGGTTATATTAGTAATGTGTTAACTTAAAAAGTTGGGTTAAAGGAAGCAAACAGTCTAGGCCAGTGGTTCACAACCTTCTTATTGCCATGACCCTTTAATACAGTTCCTCATGTTGTGGTGACCCCCAACCATAGTTATTTTCGTTGCTACTTCATAACTGTAATTTTGCTGCTGTTATGAATCTATGTGAAATGCAGGACGTATTTTCATTGTTACAAACTGAACATAACTCACAAGTTGAGGACCACCGGTCTAGGAGATACGCATTTTAGTATATTTATAAGCTTGCATTCTTGTACAAGGAGCCAGAAGCTAACTTCTAACTGCCTGAACAAAAGAATCAGAAAACTGAAATACATTTTAGAACCATCCCAATTCCCGGGGGCTGTGCTACTCACATTTACGATCTCCAGAAGTGTTTAATCCTTGTAATGGGAATTTTCCTAATTGAATAGATGGTAAAGACAATAAAATAACAGAGTTGACAGAGCCTCAACTGAAATGATGACTCAGGATGTTTTTTTTTTTTACCATTAACATTCCATAACATAGTATATGTCCAAAAAATATTAAGAAAGTAAAGATTCCCATGACTTAGGTGAGTGCCTCAGGTGGAGGGTCTCCTCCCCATCGGGCCTCGCTGAGCAGGAGGAGCAACAAGGAAGCCTCAGGTCCGGCTCCTCCTGCTGATTCACTGGCCCGCCCGTACCCCTCAGGCAGCTTTGATTGCACTTCCCTCTGCCCCTCCCCCGCCAGTCCGCAGCCTTCTGACCCCCCCCCCCTTCTTTACGACAGGACACAGGAGATAGCGGATGGCAGGGGAGGTGATTCAGGGGGGTCGCTGTTTGGGGGGGAGGTAGGGGAAAGAAGGGAGAACATTTGTAACTCACGATCTTGCAGAAATGGATGATGCAAACCAAAAATAAACAAAATTTAATTTTAAAATAAAAATGTTAAACAAAAAAATTAAAATAGTTGGAAAAACCCCATCCCCCCATAGTCCGGCGGGGAGGAGGATAAATTCCTGTTCTTATTCCCAGAAATCCCCGCTATGTT
The DNA here is from genome assembly GCA_028646575.1 of Pseudocheirus occidentalis. Lineage (NCBI taxonomy): Eukaryota > Metazoa > Chordata > Mammalia > Diprotodontia > Pseudocheiridae > Pseudocheirus > Pseudocheirus occidentalis. The sequence continues at coordinate 383,343,191 of CM053593.1, read as the reverse complement.
GATGAAGTTTGGGGGGGGCTTTTCATCCAACGTGGCATCCAACGGATGGGCGCGCTGGGCCAAGCATGTGGGGCCTGGGCGCCCGAGGCTGCCCCGAGCCGGCCCGACTCCAGCTGGACCCTGGGGCCCGCCGCCGCCATCTGGGACGAGACCAAGGGCGGGGCCAGTTCCGGCCGCATCTCCTTTTTCTGTTTTTTCAGGTGGAGGAAAAGAACGCTCTGGACGAAGCTGCTGGAAAAAAGACAAAAAAACAAATTAGAAAAAGCAGGGGGCGGGGGGTGGGGGTAGAAGCCCTTCATTTCCCATCCGCCATGTGCCACATGGTGCAGGTGCTGACCGTAAGTGCCCTGAGGGCCGGCGAAGGTCCCCTTCTGCGCATGCTCACACTGGTCAAGGGCTCTTTAGGCCTGGATGGTAGGCGGCACGCACCACGGTATCCACATCCACTTTTTTTTTTTTGCTTTTTGGAGGGCAGTTGGGGTTACGTGACTTGCCCAAGGTCACACAGCTAGTTTTTGTGTTAAGTGTCTGAGGCCGCATTTGAACTCAGGTCCTCCTGACTCCAGGGCCAGTGCTCTATTCACTGTGCCACCTAGCCACCCCTCCACATCCACTTTTACCGGGATCTGGCCCTGCCAATCTGCCGCCTGTGTGACCCTGGCCAAGTCACTGGCCCCTCCCTTACCTCAGCTTCCTCAGTGGAAAACGTGGGGGTTGGGCTCTCGAGGGTGTCAGGCGGGAAAGGCGGCCGCACAGGTCTCTGGTTGACGTGGGCGGGGTGATCGTGCGGGATCCCATTTCCCAGAATGCCGTGGGCCCCCACCCCCACCCCCAGCCGGCCCTAGGCGGAGGTCGCAGGGCAAGTTAAGTGATGGGCGTTTCCCGCCCATTTCGTTAGATTTCCGGGGGTGGGGCCTCTGAGTGGGTGGGTTCTGCTAGCCCAGCCTCCTCCTTCCCCTTCACTACTACCCCCCCACCCCTATCCGCTCCAGGTGGGGGGGGCGAAAGTAAGTGTGTGTGTAAGTGGAATGACCTAAACTCCTCTCCGCTGGGGGTGGGGTGGGGAGGGGAGCAGCTAGCGACCGTCCAGTGCGCCTGCGCCGGCTTCGGCTTGAAGTTGCTCCCATCCTTGTTCCTTCAAGCTCAGGGGCCGGGGAGCGGTGAGTGACCGCCTGCGCCTGCGCCAGTTGTCAGTGAAACTGTTACTAGTCCGGGCTACACCAAGCTGGGGGGAGGGGGAACAATGAATGAGTAGGACAGTGCGCAGGCGCGCTCCTTGGGCTCAAGGATGACGTTGCGCACGTGCGCTGCCCCGTTGGAGCAGGTGGGAATGTGGGGGTGTGTGTATATGAGTGTGTGCTCAGGTGTGAGAGCCTAGGCAGGCACTTTGGTGTGGGCGCGTGTGTGGGTGCACAGGTCAGTATGTAGGTATAAGCACGAGTGCAGACGAGCTGCTAGTGTTCTCTGTAAGTGTGCAGGTGAAGGTGTGTGTGTGCATGAGTGTGGATGAAGCACCTGCCTCTGTGTTTAAGTGTGCAGGCTCAGGTGTGTGCAGGTGGAGGTGTGAGTGTGCATGAGTGTGGATGAAGCATCTGCTTCTGTGTGTAAGTGTACAGGCTCACCCCTACCTTTGTGCACTGTTCTCAGGGTGTCACTGTGGCCCTTGGGCTTTACAGGCGCAAAATCCCCCCCTTGTCCATAGCAACCTTGGATTCTAAGCCCATTTCTTAATGTGGGGGCCACACAGTGACATTCATTAGCTGGATGAATCTGGAAGGAAGGAGTGAAACTGTTGCCAAGCCTCCTTGTGTGTCCAGGGTTTTCTTTGATAAGTTGTAACATTGTGAACGCCGTACTTTGATTTACTGTGAATGTTTTGCTTTGATTATGGAATAATGTAATGGTAATGGAATTTGGAGATGCCCCTGAATTGACTTGGCTTTTGGGTTGAGTGTTAAGACCCAGAGCTTGTGAATCCCACATGTGGGATGGACTTGTTGACGTGAAGAGAGGGGGCTGACCTGGGAGGAGCCGTGAATTGAAGAGAAAGGCTCAAGCCCAGAGAAAGCCAGAGGAAGAAGTACTTTTGGGAGAGCAGTATCCAGCATCATGAAGCCTGAGTTGCTGCTGAGAGCCCATTGGAGCTTCCCAGGACTTTTGAGGACCACCACTTGGAGCTGCTGAGAACTGAAGGAGGCATGGCTGTGATGCTGGTCTTTTGTCTGCCTGTTTTGTTGTTGTTTTTCCAGATTCACCTGATGGTGGACAGTGCTGCTATTGTAGAGGTCTGGAACCTGGCTGTTGGTGCAGAAGCCCTGAAGAAGGACTTTCTTGTATGTTCACAGAAATCCTGAAGGGGGCCTTGCTGATACTTTCAGGGGTTCTGGGACTGTTCTTCAGGCAGAATGTGACTTGATGAGGTCTGGCTATGGCTTTGTTGAGCCTTGTCTCCCCAGGAACTGAGATTGCTGAGGGCTTGCCTTGAATCAAGATGAAAGAAGGCCCTTTCCTTGGCTTGTCTATGCTGAGATGTTATCTTGATCTTGTTATGGCTTAAGGGTGGATGGCCTTTTGTGCTCTCCTGTTCCCTTTTGAGAAAGTGCTTGGTGTTAATGGATGGTATTGTCATTACTTTGAGTCCAGGGGTGGGACCAAATGTATGTACTTTGTTTATGATTAGAAACTGATCTCCATTTGAGAAGAGACTTAAATGAATGTACCCTCTAGGGGTGGAGTTGTACCTGGACTGAATTAAGAACTTACTTGCTAAATAAATTAGTTTTGACTTTCTCTGTTGTGAAAGTTTGTTGAATAAATGGGGTTTGCTATGCTGGTAATCCGAACCTTGGAAGCTGCCTTTGCTTGGCATTACAAATAAATAGAGTGTTCACTAAACTGTGTAATCAGAACCTTAAAAGCTGTTGACAGCAGCATTCTTCTGACAAGCTGCTTGTGCTTGCCTTTATATCATATCAGCTCCTCTGACCAGCGGTCTAGAGAAGGCAGATGCATCAAGCTGGGGTGTCTCCATAATGGGAATTAGCAAAGTTTAGAACAAATGTACATGATTCAGAAAGCAGTTGTCATTGTGATTATTGTGCCGAATGAAGAGTAGATATGAAGCATTAAAAACGAACCAGAAAATGTTCCTGAGTTCAGCAAACGTGTTTTAAGTCCGTACTGTGTTCCAGACCCTGGACATAGCCAAATAAAAATTAAAGTGCCCCTGCCTCCAGAGACCTGGCGTTTTGTTGAGGGACCCACATATAGCCAGATAAGCAGAGGCTGTGCTGGGCCTCCCTCCAACTGTCTTGCTGATCATTGTATTTTTGGTGTAGTTACACTTTAGAAATGGCTAAAATCTCTTGACTTACTGTTTTGCTGGTTGTTTATACTTAAGAAAGTGTTAATAATGCAAATTAAATGGAAAAGTTTGTGCTAATATGTCTCCCCTCACCAGACATCCCCAGTATTTTTTTAACATGCACCAGCAAGCCCACCTTATTGCACTAAAACCATCTCTTGAACTCAGAGAATGATGTGATGGGCAGACTCCAGGATAATGTTCGCCACCCCATGGTAACGATCAGTAGTGACACCTGGCATTTACATCACACTTTGGGGTTTGCACAACACTTTCTAGCCATCGTCCCACTCCTGCGGATCAGAGCCAGGGCCACAGTGCAGTTCCCTGACAGAATTGGGAAGATGGGAGAGAAGGAAGTTAGACTTGCTCGATGCCTAACAGTCTGGTGGGGGGTGTTCAGCTTGTGGGCAGGCAGACCAGGCTGATAGTCCACGGCGAGCTCCCCGGCGTGTGCAAGGGCCTGCACATTGTTTGAAATGGGGCTCCATCAGATGCACTAGAGATGTCAAGGTTTGAAGCAGATCTAGGGGAGCCCAGTCCTCTCCTTCTGTTTGAAAAATAATAATAATAGATGTGTTTGGCTTTCCCAAAAGGGAACATTGTGTGGACACTGCAAAAGGGAAAAAATGGTTGACGTGAAGGGAGATTTTCTGACCGTTAGGTGATAATAATCACTAGCAGTTTTGGAGTGAGAAGGTTTGCACGGTGTTTTACAATGTTATCTCATCTCATCCTTGGGACAACCCAGAAGAAGTAGGTGCTATTATTATCCCAATTGAGTAAACTGAGGTAAACCAAGGGCAAGTAACTAGCCCAAGGTCCCACAGCTGGTACGTGTCAGAGCCTGTATTGGAGCTCAGGTCTTCCTGACACCAGACCCAGCACTTTGCGTGCTGCAATGACGCCAGCTAGCTGCCTCAGGAAGAAGAGTGGGCCGCTTTCTGCAGGGGTGGGGGTGGGGGGTCTTGGAGCAAAGGTTGGAGGATGACTACTTGTCCAGAAATGTGTGTAGCAGAATCTGATTCAGGCACACCTTGGACTTGATGCCCACCACCTTCTGCTATCATGAATAATATTATCTCATCATATAAGAACAAACAGTAATGAGAAAAGCAGACCAGAAGATACTTTGGCCTGAGACTCATTTAAACCAGATTATCCTTACAACTGCTACGGAATGAAGCTAGAATGAAGACAGTGGAAGAAAGGAGGGAGAGAGGCGAGTGTAGCTAGTACAGGGGTGATGGCCTGGGAGAGGACTGAGCGGCCAAGAGATCAGAGGTTATGCTGTGGATCAGGAGCAGAGTTTGGAATCAGAAGGGATTATTCCAGAGTTCAGGAAGGTGGATATGGCGCATTTCTGGGGCATGGATGGCAGGGTCAAAGGTATGACCATCTTTGGGGTGAGGGGAATGCAGTGGAGGAGTAGTTTATGGAAAGTGGGGAGGCTGAAGAACTGAGGGGCTAAAGGGGTATTTGAGAGAGAGCCAGTATATGTGTCAAAACTCCTTCTATGAGGGCAGGAGAAATACTGTGATTCAGAGACTAGACTCACTGAGGAAAGAAGGGCACTCCTGGAGACAACCAGGATTCTCATTAGGTCATGTCCTCAAAGGACATGAGGTACAGATAGTTACTGAGTGATATTGAGAGGGGAACCTGGACCAGGCAGTGGGGAGCCAAAGAATATTCTAACCAGGAGTCAGGGGAATGAGTGAAAGTGCAGCCAGTGTTGGAAAGGGGGGGGGGCAGAAAGTAGGGGGATGGGTTTAAGATAAAAGCCAGTGTGCTGCCGGGATCAGAATTATGATAAATGTGAGGGTAAAAATAAGTAGTTACAGTGTGATTTCTCTGGGAAGCAGGAATTCCCAAAGGCTCTCTTTGGGATGGGACATTGGAACTGGGTTGGAGCAAAGGAGATATTTGGGAATAAGACATCAGACAGTGCGGGGATGAGCAGTGGGGTCTGATGCCCATGGAGGTTCAGAAAGCTTGGGATTGGGAGGGCATGATGGGTGTGGACTGGGTGCTTATTAATCATTAAAAGATTGTAATGGTAATAGAATTTGAAGATCCCCTTGTATTCATAAGCTAACAGGTACTTAGCACTTGGTTTCAGGTTAAGTGTTAAGACTCAAAGCTTGTGAATCCCACAGTGGGATGGACTTGTTGACATGATGAGAGGGGGCTGAACAGGGAGGAGCTGGTGCCATGTATAGGGAAAAAGTCCAAGCTGAGAGAGGCCAGAAGAACTTCTGGAGCAGCATCATGGAGGCAGGGAAAGAGAGAACTGCTAGCCTGAGCTGGCCAGGACTTTTGAGGGTCATCTGGAGCTGCTGAGAACTGAGGAGGCATGACTGTGGTGCCAGTTTTTTGCGTCTGTTTTGATGTTACTTTGTTAGATTCAGTTGTTGATAGAGGCCTCAGACTTTGTTGTTGAGTCTAGGTTGATTTCACAGGCAGAAAGTGAATTGATGAGGACACCAACAATGTGTATGAATGTGATTGTGACTTTGTTAAGCTTTGCCTTCCCAGGAACAGAAACTGTGGGAAGGGGAACCATGGAAGCAGATAATTTGCTGCTGGTCAAGATGAAAAGACCTCTCCTTGGGTACTTAATGCTGACTGATGATATTATAATCTAGTCGTGTTAAGAAGGAGGACTTTTTGTTTGAAAAGATTAAGAAGGTATGACTTAAATATTCTTGTTGCACAATGACATTTACATGTCATACTATGTTAAAGAACAGTCTCGATCTCTTAGCATGGAGTTGGGAAGGGAACCGATTTTCTATTTTAGCCTAATTTCAGTTTTTCATCTCTACTCAAAGGGAATCCATCCATGACCAACAATTCCACGTGACTCTTTTTCATTGGTTTGCCACAGGGTGTACACCCCACATGCTGGGGCCCTTCATCTCTTCCTTTTAATATTGGTATAGGGCCAGTGGAGGGCTCAAGATGACGTAGTATCGCTCACTATTACCGCGTGGCCTGCTCGTATTCTCTTTCCATTATATGTTTCCTTAATGATGTTTTTTTATGTCTGTTCTTTGACATTTCGCATTGGTTATTTGTCAGCTCCTGCTCAGACCCACTAGGATCTCCTATTCATTGCCCTCTGCATGATATTCAGTTTTTTTTAAAGATAGTTTTCAACATTTTATAAGACTTAGATTTTCAAATTTTTCTCACTCCCTGTCATCCCCCCAGTCCAAGATAGCAAGTAATCTGATATAAGTTATATATGTGTAGTCATGATAAACATACTTCCACATTAGTCACATTGTGAAAGAAGAATCAGAATAAAAGGAAAAAACCCACCAAAAACCAAAACAAGGAGAGTGGAAATAGTCTGCTTTGATATGTATTCAGACTCCACCTGTTCTTTCTCGAGATGTGGATAGCATTTTCCATCGTGAGTCTTTTGGAATTGTCCTAGATTATCATATTGCTGAAAAGAACCAAGTCTATCACAGTTGTACAATATTCATTTTTATTGACGAGATCTGTAACCATTCAGGAGTTTAACCCCATCATCCATAGCCAGGGCCAGGTAGATAAAGAGTGACCTTTGCTCTGATTACAGCCTGGATGGCCAGCTTCTAGGCTTTGTCTGCCAGTGTGTGTATCTGGGACAGTGAGTATAGACGGCCTTGGAATCAGACTTTGAATTGTGTCCTCTGCTCCTTTGGAATACAAGAGTATACTTCAGAGACACTTGGTACCAGCCTCTGTGTTTTCTGAGCTGCCTGCTTTTTTTTTTTAAGCAACTAAGATTGACCCAAAATAGCTCTGAACAAAGTGTCTGATTAGATGTTTTTCAATGAACAGGTGACATCTCAATTTAATGTAAAAAAAATGTTGATAGTCAAGGGACTGAAAAACAATTCAAAGACCAGGAGAATGCAAATGAAAACGGCCTCAAGCTGTACAGCTCCTTATTTGCTGTTGTCTGTCCTCCCCATTGATAGGTTTTGGCACATCCATGTAATTTCATGAACAGAATGAAAGATGTTTATCACTTTTCTGTAAATGCATTATTCAAGAGTGGGCATTTTTTTTCTTAACTATCCAAAGTCGAATTGAAGAAAAAATGAAAGTCAAAAGTTTATGGGTGTGAGTGTGTATACATATACATACACATATACATACCTACACATATAAAGGTATATAGGTATACAAAGGTTACATATATACATATATACACATATTTTTAAAAAATCCTTAACCTACAGATAAACAGAATAAAATATAATTTTTAAATGAATGTGGCTACTGTGAATTGCATGCAAGAGGTACTTTTTTAGTAACTTATGGCTAGATGCTGACACAGACATGTCCATTGCAGAGACACCCTGGGCGCCCTGAGACTGGCATAACTACAGCCTGGCTTGAGGAGCCCCTAAAGGAGTTTGCTGTGACAAGAGGACTAATGCTCAGGCTACCAGAACTTCAGAAGAACCAGGCAAGATGCCCATGGCCCAAGGAAAATAGGGATGGAAAAACCTCCCTTTCCTCTCTGGAAACCTAGCCTGGTTTGCTGGCCAGCTTAGCCAGGAAGCTCCAACTTTGCTTTGGGAAGGGCACATGGCAAGATCCTGATTTGGACCTGTATCAGTTTTTAATCTTTAAACAGGTTTATTGTGGCAAATTATAAAAAATTTTAAAGCGAGGATATTAAAGCCAATACTTGTTTTTTTTTTTGGAGGGGGAAAGGCAAGACAATGTGGGTTAAGTGACTTGCCCAAAGTCCCACAGCTAGTAAGTGTGTTAAGTGTCTGAGGCCAGATTTGAACTTCAGTCCTCCTGATTCCCGGGTCAATGCTCTATTCGCTGCACCCAATACTTGATTATTTTAAGGATCCCTTCCTCAGAAACAATTTTTTAAAGTAAAAGTTTTTATTGGAGAAAAATACAGAGGAAGGAAAAGTGACCCAAAACTCACCTGCCTCAGAAAGAACTGATTTTTAAAATTTCTGTATAATTTACAATGTTTCAAATCTCAACAGTTCTTTTTCCTAATACTTTATATTTTCTGAGTAATTACTCTTTTTTTCAATTGATGCAGCCTCCAGTGTGCTTGTGTAGGGGAAGGAATCTCTTTTAGAAGGAACCTACCTAACTTCCAGATAGTGGGGGGAATGGCAAGGTTCCTCACAAGGCTGAACCCACCTGGGAGAGAGCTTAATCAGTGCTAGGTAGAAAAGGACACTGGATATGGAGGTATTTTCAGGGTTAGTGGGGAGGATGAGGGTGGTGATAACTGAAAACAGCTTCCTTGTCAGGTAAGCCCTGGGCAAGAAAGGAGAGGAGTTGGGAACTAGGACACGGAGAAGCTGTTGCTTAAGGCGGTTCAGGAAAGCTTGTCGGTACAGCATCTTGTTAGATAACCACGTTCACATGAAAAGGTGCCCTGAGAGAGGAGCGTTTCCTAGAGTTTACTACAGAAGGCCACCGACAGGGGAGGGCTCAAGGAAATGTAACTGGCAAATAGAAAAGGCAAAGGCTGCTTGGCTGAAGGTCAGGATCGACAGCTTTCCCGCTTTGTGGCTTCAAAATGGCAGTGGCAGAGACAGTGTCACAAAATGTCATGCTGGTCTGGGGTCTTTGAAGACCACTTTTTTCCAGCTTTCACTGTAGGATGCATTCCAGGCTGTAGCATAAATCTCACTAATGTACCTATGCATAGAGAAAGAAACAGCCTTTATATTTGCCAGATGCCTCCCAATATGGAAAACTCAATCATCTCTCTCCCTCTTTCCATGGTCAGTTCGTCTTCCTCAACTGGGGTTTTCTCTTGCGCAGTAGGTGCATCTCTATCACAATTGTGGCCATGTGTCACCTCTTTACATAGCAAGGGATTTAAAAAGACCAAGAAGAATCAGCCTGTCCTCTCCTTGAAAATCATTAGATTCTTAAGGATTTTCTATTCTAGGACTTTTCAGGAATTAGAATAAGGATGGGAGAAAATGTTGGCCTTCAAATGGAAAGAGATTTTGGAATGCTTTCAGAAACTGTAGCCCAGAAAGAGGCCTCCACTGTACTAGGAGGCCAGTGTGGCTGGGTGAAGGGCCAGTATCAGTGACATTTTCACAGGGGCTCATTTTCCCAAAATTGTGGCTCTTAAAGCTTTACCTGTTTGATATCCAGCTGCTCCTAAAATTTAAAGATGTTTTCTCTGAGTTTTAAAAAATATCTTTTCAGTGAAACAGAATGTTATGTAGCAAATGTCAATACACTTGACCACTTAGTTCTCTTTGCAAAGGAAAGCACAAAACAAAGGTGAGTACCCAAAGCTCAGGGTGGTTTTTCTATCTGATATATCAATCTAAGATTCTATATGGTATCTCATTTGCATGCACTTTAAGTATCCTGGATAAAGCCTCCTGGACACAACTCACATTTTGCCTCCTTGTCATGGTGCATAAAGGAATCCACACATCCTGCCACTTTCCTTCCCCACACACACCCTTTACCCTCCAGATCCCAGTCAACCACAGGAACCTTTCACAGACTTCAAATCAAGTGAAGCATGAAAGATGGTTAAGAATTTCTTGTCATCAACTGGACACGCAAAGGATTCAAGAACTTTTTTCTTTAATGTAAACCATGCTCTTTAAATGGGTATATAAACCACTGAAAAAGTGGTTTTCATTCAGTCAGTCATCAGTAGTAGGAATGAAGTCAATTAATTGGAACAATAAATTAGTTTATCTACTGTCAACTGTGTATGATATAGCAAGGGCTGAAAGATGAACGTTTTAGGCAATATAGTTGTACTGATTTGGGTTTTCTTTGTCTCTTTCCATGTAGTCCCTGTCGATTAAGGATTCTATTCTCTTCTTAAGATCAGCAGGCTTAACTGGGAACCTCAACTGATTATACGCTTCTGGAACAAGCAGATTGTGGTCTAGAGCCTTTCTGATCTTCATGATTCTCACAATTGCAGCATCAATGTGATGCCGTCAGTCCTGGAATACCTTTTCTGTGGTGCTGGCTTGTTCCTCTACTGTTTCTTTCATTTGGATTTGATTGATTTTTATCCTGAAGAGCTTGTGTGTGAAGTCATCATTGCTAGTAAATTTATCACCATCTTCCACATCTTTGCCCTTTGGATTTTTTATCAGAACTCTAGCTTTTCCACAGGCTAATGACTGAAGTGTTCTCCTTAATTCTGCATCCTCTATTCCTGTAGCTTGCTCGATGTCTTCTACACTGAATTCTTCGCCATCATTAAACATTAGCAACACCAGTGTTTGGAAGAGAGAGACCTGGAGTTCCTTTTTCCCCTCTTTAAATTCTGCCTTTAGTACACAATGTCCTAGCGTTGACTGCCACTGAAGCTTCCTCCCACTGTGTTTACCTAAGTAAAAAGTCTTGAAAATTTCCTGGAGTCTTACCAGCTCAGCTGGCAAGTGAACCTCCATCGGCACATAGGTTGGCCAGTGACCCATTGTCAAAACATTCACAGTTCAGTACAAACAGGAAAGTTTTGGTTTTGCACATACTGTTTGAACTGAACCATAATATCTTTGGACAGCTCTATGTCTCTGAACACCCCTTCCAGTTTGCTGGTGAACACAGCTCCACATTCATGCTTGAGTTTGGAAAGCATTGCTTTTTCAGCATCTGCAGACGCACTCTTTCCAAACAACAGTCTTTTGACTAAATCCTTCTTATAAAAGGCTTCAAAGACATCTTTTCCATAAATGAACCGAAATATAATCATGATCTTGTCCAACATTTTCTCAAGTTCTTCATCTGTAGCTTCTCTGTTACCTCCATGTACTTTGCTATGAGTTCAGCAGGCTTATTTGGTCTTTTGTTAATGAAGGTTTCAAATGCTTCTTTTGTGGCATTGACAAATCTTTCACTTTTCATAAAGCTGACTTCAATAATATGGTCAACTTTATCTTTAAAATCCAGCAATTCCTGCACCATGGTCTTATCTTTTTCAGGATTAATGACAATAGTGCTGCCAAATGCCTTGATATATTCAGTCCAGTGCTGTAAGAGAATGGGGATGCCATTGCATACCCTGCTGAACAGCTGACAAAGGAGAAACAAATCTTGAGTCCGATTTTCATCTAGAAGGGGACTTAAGCCTTTCTGAAGGATGGCTATTAAGTGTTCACCTAGAAGTTGCTTTTCTACAGTAGCGGTTAGTGGCTTCTGAGTACTCATATCTAGATAGGTGATCAGTCTGTCTTCTTCTTCTTCTGGACGTCTGTTGACATGATGAAAGTATTGAGAAACCTCTCTTTCTTGCATTAAACGCTGACCCTCTGCTGCATATAGCCTGTTGGTTTCTTCCAAAAATTTCTGTTCAAAAGAATCTTGATAAATCTGTAAGTCTGAAAGCATGCTCAGAAGGCTTCGAAGCAAACTTCTATCAATTGCCTCACCATTCCTTTCCCTCTCAATCAAATGGAGAATGCTTTCAATAGTCTTGTTCTGGACTTTCTGATCACTAATTATATTGATCCTAAATAATTCTAGACCCATGTCCCAAATGGAAGGCAGCATTGAATTCTGAAGAACATATGTTCTGTCCAGGAACAAAAAAATGCTCCTAATCATGGACATCTGTCTGCAATGAGTATGCCAGCATTTATCTATCTTCCTTAGAAACAGAACACCATCCAGTGAATCCTTTCGGAATTGGTGAATTTGGGATCTGATGTGCTCTTTACAGATCTGTCTCAGCTGTCTGTATAAGTTTGCAGTGATCCTGTAGGAACAGAGGTTTTCAACAGCCTGATAGAGTTCTTCTAAATTGTATGTAATTGAAGTGCTGCTGTGAATGGCTGCCACCACTTCTTTCAGCTTCCGCCAGGTTTCATCAGTATAGTTTTCTGGCATAGGTTTGTCTTTAAAGTTCCTGATCACCAGTTTCTTGGCTGAGCCTGGTTTGTTGTTGGTGAAGCTGGTGGTGGTGGTAGGGGCTTTGGTCAGCTCATTTGCATGGTGCCCTTTAGCCATAGAGAAAATGATTAAGTTTTTGTTTTTAAGTTCCTGCTGCTGAGATGCAGCAAGACCAGGTGAAGAAGAAGATGGCTGTTCCTCAGCCATCTTCACATCAAGTCCTGTGAAATCCAAGGAATCTTCCAAATGCAGCTTCTTCGGCAGGTGGTGATGGTTGGGGCAGCAACTGAAATCGCTAGGCAAGAGACTGGAGAGGAGTTCTTGGGAGGTAGTGGGGGAAGAGGAGGAGTAGGAACAAGAGATGGGATCAAAGTCTTCTTTTTGGCTGCTGCTACTGATGTTTAACTTTCTATTCCTGGAATAGGAAGCAAAGGTGGCCAAGGCAGGGCTGGTGCTGTCATGACCTTCAGTAGCAGGTCTGACCTCCTGGAAAGGAGGAACAGCAGCAGCTGGGAGCTTGGGGGATGAGAAACCTGTTGGAAACATGAAATTGCTTGTGTCAATAGGCTAGGAAACATGAAGCCCTTTGGGTGGGCGAGAAAGAAAAGGTGGAAAAGCAACCCTCCAGGACTGAGTGAGAGGGGTGGGCAAGGAGAGGCAGGGATGCAGGGAAGGGGGCACCCAGTCAGTCTGCTTCTTTATGAATGAATTAAATTCTGATTGCTTTCCCTGGCTCTCATTTCTTTCCCCGTGTGTAGGGATTCCTGTTTGTGAAACCAGAAACACAATGGATACCAGAAGTCCTCAGGAGGACTTCACCAGGTGAGTACAAAGCAAGTTATTGGGTGTCACTGCAGGCAGCTCCTCCCCACCTTAGCATCAGCTAGGGGGCCTCCCTAGAGGGGCACCATCCTGACCCTTTTGTAGCTCTTTCCAAAATAGTTACACTGTTCAGTAGCTTTGGCATTTAAATCATGATTCTTTCTCTGCAAAGTCCCTGGCATTATATTGCACAACTTTTTTGAAGTGAATGGATCTGACATATCTTACAGATGTTTTCATAAGCTTTTTACAATTTTGGGAGAGTAAACACAATTTTTCTTACAGTTGTTGCTTTTTGTGTTCCCTTTTTAAAAAAATTCCTGCTATCCTTTTAAAGATCTTTTTTTAATTAAATGTAAATTTTTTTAACATCACCTTCCTTCTTTTAAAGTTTTCTTTTTTGATATTCTCAGCTTGATAAACATCACCAAACATTTCCACATGCAAAGAACAGAATAAGAGGGTTGCAAAGGAAATTGTCAGTGTCCATCATATTTCCTTTTTAAAAATTTATATAATCAATTCAGCACTTTAATCTCAAAGGTGTTATGTTTATCTGTCTCCCTCTGAATCTCTCTTCTGTGCATTATTTTAAATGCTTTATTGAGGCAGTTTTCTTCCCTCTCCATTTAAAAAAAATTTTTTTATTGACTTGTTTGTTTACTTTTAGGTTACAAGATTCTGTTCCATAGTCACTTCAGTTATAGATTTTTCTCCCCTTCCTCCCCATCCCCCCCCGACCCCCCCATGGTGGCATACAATTATGTATAGGATCTACAAACTCCTTCACATTGTACAATCGTCTGGTTGTATAGGTGTTATAGCCAATGGCCTCTCCATTTTTTTTGACATAAACCTCTAATCATGCCTTCTGAAGCCCTTTATTATAACGACCATAATCTAGCAAAACAAGTTCATTCATTAGCTGTGGCCAAAAATGCAGATGCCATTATCTCCTCTTTTCATTATCATCTTCAAATATGTCTTTCACCTCTCCCTTACCTGGAAGTTATCTAATGTCACAGAAAATAAAAACTGAGGGAAGGGGGGGTCATTTCTAGAAAGTGGAGACATCTTGTGTCCACAGTGTCTCGCAGCATCCTCAGAGTTAAACATATGTGGACCCTCACTACTGCAAAGAGAGGAGGCTGGGATATTTTCGCATCTTTGCTTCAGGGCTAAGTTTGGTATTAGGTTTATTCACTATCCAGTGTGGATTTTGTTTGTTATTACTCTACCCATTTAAACTATAGTCATTGAATATTTTGTTTTCCTGGTTCTGACTGCTTTTGTCTGCATTAATTCAGGTGTTTTCCCATGGTTCTCCAAATTTTTCCACATTTGTTTTGTGATGCAATGTCATTCCATTCTATTCACATACCATGATTTTTTTAAGCTATTCTCTCCCCAATCACTGATCATTAACTTTGCTTCAAGTTCTTTGGTACTTTCAAAAATGCCATTAAGAATATTCTCATAGGGGGTGGAGCCAACATGGTGGTATAGGAGCAGGAAAACTTTGCAGCTCCCACATAACCACCTCAAATACCCATAAAATATAACTCTAGACAAATTTTAGGGATACAGAACTCAAAAAATTACAAAAAACACATCTCCTGCTGAAGGGAGCTTGGCAGGTGGGACAGAAAGGGCTCATCGCAGCACGCTGGGAGCCAAAACCAGCACAGCCTGAACTTGCAGCTTGGCCCCAGGGCCTCCAGGACAAGCCACAGCTGGAGTCTTCAGAAGAGTAGATCAGAAGCAGATGTGGTGATGTCCCGAATTATTAAGCCATAAGAAATAAGGACTAAGTGAAAGGTTAGTGGAACTTGGCTAAATTCAGGGGAGTGGGTCTGGCCAAACTGCCTCCAGGGCAAGGAAGCAGCAGAAGCAGTGGCCCTGCATCCACTTCCACGTGGCTGCTTCAGAAGCTCTGGGCCTGCAGACTGCAGGGAGGCCAAGTGATCATTCAGAGGCTAAGTGCTCTTGCCTTGAGCTGCCTGGATCAGGATCGCAGTGTTGGGTGGTGGTCCTGGGGTGCATTTTCAGTGAGCCAAAGCTGGTGGGGACTGCAGTGGCCTCCTAATAGTTCCGGCAGCTGCAAAACCCCCAGCAATTTGGGACAGAGCTTTCCCCTCTGGAAGCAGAGTTCCACAGAGCTAAAAGTAATTGACTGGCAACATAAGCAGGCAAAGGAAGCAAAGTAAGAACAGCAATCCAACTTTAGATTCATTTTTTGGGGACAGAAAGGATCAAAGCATAGAACAGGAAGAAGACAACACAGTCAGAACTCCTGCACCAAAAGCTTCCAAGAAAAATGTAGACTGGTTACAAGCCATAGAGCAACTTAAGAAGGATGTTGAAAACCAAATAAGAGAAGTGGAGGAAAAACTGGGAAGAGAAATGAGAATAATGCAAGAAAATCATGAAAAGAGAATCAACAACCTGACAGAAGAAAATAACGCCTTAAAAAATAGACTAACTCAAATGACAAAAGAGGCCCAAAAAGCTAATGAGAAGAATGTCTTTAAAAGCTGAATTTGCCAGATGGAAAAAGAATCTCAAAAGCTTTCTGAAAAGAATAATTCCTTCAGAATTAGAGTGTAGCAAATGGAAGCAAATGACTTTATGAGAAATCAAGATACTATTAAACACATCCAAACAAATGAAAAAAAATAGAAGGCAATGTGAAGTATCTCACTGGAAAAACCACTGAACTGGAAAATAGATCCAGGAGAGACAATTTAAAAATTATTGGACTACCTGAAAGCCCTGATCAAAAAAAAAAAAGAACCTAGAAATCATCCTTCAAGAAATTCTCAAGGAAAATTCCCAGATATTTTAGAAGCAGAGGGCAATATAGAACTTGAAAGAATTCACTGATCACCTCTTGAAAAAGATCCCAAAAAGAAAACTCGTAGGACTGGCAACAGGTTCTGGAGTCCCCAGATCAAGGAGAAAATATTACAAGCTGCCAAGAAGAAACAATTTGAATACTGTGGAAACACAATCAAGGTAACCCAGGATCTAGCAGCTTCTACATTAAAGGACTGAAGGGCCTGGAATATGATATTCTGGAGATCAGGGGAGCTAGGATTAAAACAAAGAATCACCTATCCTAGGGTGGCTAGGTGGCGCAGTGAATAGAGCACTGGCCCTGGAATCAGGAGTACCTGAGTTCAAATCCGGCCTCAGACACTTAACACAAAAAAACCAGCCGTGTGACCTTGGGCAAGTCACTTAACCCCAACTGCCCTCCAAAAAGAAAAAAAAAAAGAATCACCTGTCCAGCAAAATTGAGTATAATTATCCAGGAGAAAATATGGTCATTCAATGAGGCAGAGGACTTTTAAGCATCCTTGCAGAAAAAAAAAACAGAACTGAAAAGAAAATTTGACACTCAAATACAAGAAGCATGAGAAGGTAAACATGGAAAAGAAATCATAAGGAACTTATCAAAGTTGAACTATTTACATGCCAACATGGATAAACAATAATTGTAACTTATGAAACTCTTCTCAGTATGAGGATAGGTGAATGGAATACAAATGTATATTTGTATATACACATATGTTTATGTAGGAGGGTTTATATATGCATATGAACACATATCTGAGTATGTGTATATATGTGTACATAGAGGGCACAGGATCAATTGAATAGGAAGAGATAATATTTTAAAAGTTAAAATTCTGAGGTGAGAGAGGATTAGAATCAGAGGAGACAGGGAAAGACAGAATGGGGTTAATCATCTCATATAGAAGAGGCTAAGGATAATTGTTACAATGGAGGGGGAAAACAGGGAGGCAAAAGGGAAAGGGTCAACCTTACTCTTATTGAATTTGGCTTAGGGAAGGAATGACATAAATTCTAAACTGGGTATCTTGCTGCACAGGAGAGTAGGGGGGATGGGGATGAGAGGTGGGATGATGGAGGGAAGGATAAGATGCAGAGGAAGGTTGCTGGAAGCACACACTTCTGTAAAGGGACAGGGTAGAGAATAGAACAAGATGGGGCAGGATAAGAAAGAGGGACATATAATTAGTCTCTTACAATATGTCCACTGTGGAGATGTTCTGTGTAATTACACATGTATAGCCTGTATTGAATTGCTTGTCCTTCCAGTGGGGGTGGGTAACAAGGGAAGAAGGGAAAGAATCTAGAATTTAAAGATCTCTAATCAAATGTAAAAATATATATGTGTGTGTGTGTGTATAAAACAATTATTATTATTAACTACATGCAACTGGGAATTAAGATATACAGGCACTGGAGTAGGGAGACCCATCTTGCCCTACCAGAAAGTCAGAGGGGCAATGGGGTAGGATATAGGAGAGAGCATATTGGGGGAGGGGTATTCAGTGGGATGGCTGTTTTGGGGTAGTGGGTGGGGGAAAGATGGGGAGAAAATTTGTAACTCAAAATCTTGTGGAAATGAATGTTGTAAACTAGAAAATAAATAAATAAATAAGAAAAAAAAGAATATTTTGGTAGCTCAACTCTAAATTGGTCTCCAGAATGGAATCAATATTTCTGTTATGCTTTGTGTCAATTCCATATATATTTTGAGCATCTTTAAAAAACAATTTGTGTTTCTTTAGTTTTTACATTACCCACATTTTCCATTATATCTCTCCTACACCCTCCCAAGTACAAAGAGTAAAAAATATTTTTTTTTGTAATTCCAGACATTCTATCAAAATAGTCTGATTATATGTCTCTGATATATACACATTTATATGGAAAATATGTGACTATATATCATATGAAAGGAAATATGCAGAATATATGAATATATACTTATTTGTTTAGATATTTATATCATCCATCTCCATGGTGGAAGTGGGACAGAGGGTATCTTTTCAAATCTCTTTTTTGGGATTAAGTTTGGTCATTACAATATCTCATTCACTTTAGATTCTACTACGGTATATATTCTTTCCATTTGCATATTTGGGAATATTTATTTCCTGGTTCTACTTACTTCATTTTATACAATTTCATACAAGTCCATATTTCTCTGTATTCATCTTGTTCACTGTTTCTGCAGTACACTCAGATGGATGTCCTTTATTTTAATACTATTATAAGATTTTTTCAGGCTTTTCATTAGTTTTGGTTTTTTATTATAAATTTCAATTTAATTTACATAGTTAGATACTGATATTTAGATATATTGAAAGAGCAGAAAATAACAAAAGTGCATGATGTGCAGGGTGAAAACCCAAACTACTAGATGGTCCATAAATATATCAGAGTGTGTAAACTTCTTCACATTTATTCACGTTCCTTCCAAAATTGAAGTAAAAACTCTATTGACCACCTCACCATCCTTTTTTTTATGCTTTTTTTTCCTTTTGGCCTACTCACCTGTGTATCAAACATCACTTTGTTGCTGTTTCTGTTTATCAGTGAATATACTGTTTTTTCAGCTTATCTTTCCTTTCTCTGCACCATGACCTAGAAGTCTTCCAAGGTGTCTTTTGACTCTCCATTTTCATCCTTTGGCTGCATAATACTCCATTACATTCATATATTATAATCACCCCTTCCCCAGTTTCTGGATATCAAGAGTACTGCTTTTGTTTTGTTTTGTTTGTTTACTATAACCAGTAATGTGGCTAGGAATATTTTTGTATAAATAAATCTTTTAATTCCTGGGATAACAAATCTTGAGCTAAAAGGGACTTCTGAAACCTCCTTTTGCAACCCCCTCATTTTACAATTGAGTAAATAGAAGGAACTTCTGAAACCTCCTTTTGCAACCCCCTCATTTTACAATTGAGTAAATAGAAGGGACTTCTGAAACCTCCTTTTGCAACCCCCTCATTTTACAATGCAGTAAACTGAGAACCAGGGAGGTTTAATGATTTACCCACGGACATATAAATAGTGTCAGGGGTAGGATTTAAACCCAACTCTTCTCACTCAAGAGTCAATATTCTTTCTACTAAACTATGCTACTTCCATTCTTGTCAGCGTGTCAGTTTTTGGTAAGAAATATTGATGACAAACATTTTCCCCAGTTCTTTCTTTTCTTGGTTATTCTAGAAATATTGATACTTATTGTGAAAAAAATTTATCTTTATATAATTAAAATATTTATCATTATTTTCTGGTGTCTTTTGTTCCCCCAAAGATAAGAATATTCTTACCTCTCCATAGTTATGTTCTATACCTGTCATTTTCTTTAGCTATGTATCACCTGAACCACTCACTGCCACCCTTACACCTGCACAAAGCTACCTCACACACTACACACTTATTAGATCATAATCCTTTCCAAACTGTGGCACAGAAGCCCCCACTAGTGTGTTTGTTTTTTACTGGTTATCTCTCAAGTAACACTGAGCTCAAAGTAAAGGCGTGTCAGGAAATCTTCTAGTAATAGTAGCTGCAACAGAATTCCTTCCCTCTGTCACATTTGGATATAATGCTTCCATAAATACACAGTCTTCCTTGGAAGAATGGATTTGCCTAGGGATCATTTATGTGGCACGTTCATATGAGAGAACTCCCAGGCTATCTATACTGATGGGCTTTCAAGCTTCCAACAAATGTATGCAGCCAGGAAACGTGCATCAAAGAGCATCTCATGTTTCCAGTAATGTAGTGCTATAAATGTCTTCTAGTGAAGTCATTATATTCTTTCTGCTGGGTCTTCTTCTGTTTCTGCAGGGCATTGCATCTCTGCTCTTCGCTCTCCATTGCTGGCCATCACTCTGTCTCAATCCTATCTTGTGCCATCTATTTAAGTAGCAGCCTAAACTCTGTTGACAATCCATAGAAGGATGTGGTGTATATAGCAAGACTCTCACCTACAAGAGCCATAGTTCAGTCAGTGAGCTCTTTTAGACAGACACTTCTACCATCTACTAACTAGATGGGCCCAAGTTCAGAAAGTCCATCTTTTCAGTCACATCTTTTGTTCAATGACTGTTTTCAACCACCTCACATCATCATTTTCTTCTCTTTTATATAAATCCCAAGAGTGGAACTGATTGTAGAAGAGTTCACAGCTTTTGATCTTTAACTCTGTACCCCCCAGGCCACAGATTATATCCAGGTCTCTTTTTTCTCTACAGATTTATAATTTTTAAATTTTACTTTTCATGTATGATTATAATTATTTTTATCCATTTAAATTTTTTAACTTAGTCAGATTTTCCATAATTACTTCCTTTACTCGAAAAGATTAAAAATGTATGTACATATTTACACCAACTTTCCATAATTGTGATTTACATCACTTTAGACATATCCAAGAATCATAAAAATGTAGTTGGGCTGGATCTTTGGTGCCCATATTATCCAACCCACACCTGATAAAGAATGCACTCTATATCCTGACAAATGACTGTCCAGATTGTTCTTCAAGACCTCAGGTGGAAAGAAACCCTCTACTTGCCTGGATCATTTCATTCCACTTTTGGAAAACTCTAATTATTGGGAAGTCTGTGTGCTTATTTGCCAGCTTTACCCATTTCTCTTGATTCTAAGCAGACCAAGTTTAATACCCCTTGTGCATGAAAGCCCTTCAGATAATTGAAGACAGCTTTTAAACCCCTCCTGAATTTCTGCAGGAGATAACATAGTTGATAGAAAGCTGGCCTGAGAACATGGACATCCTGGATTCAAGTCCAGTCTCTGTCCCATTAAGGAGGTTTAGGATTCGCGTGAATGGAATACTCGGCACTTCAAAAGATTCAATATTGTTTATTTAGAATATAGGCAAATGGGAAGGAAGCCAGAGGTAACAGAGTAAAGGCTTAGGAATAGTCAAATAAGAGCAACAATGATTAATATGTACATACATATTTACAATCATCACTAATGAGGGGAAGTACCAACACCTGACCACACAAGCTGGGGAATCTCAGGTACAGCCATCAGGGTTCCTCTCGGGAGGGTCCCAGGCAGGACATTTCCTCCATGGGTGAAATTCCAATTTGGGGTCTGAATCTTACAGTTTAAGTAGTGCTAAGAACAAAGAAGGCATACTGCCAGGTATGTTTTGTTTTTTTTTTTTAGCAAATATCGGATCTTGTGTGAGGCCGGGGAGGGAGGGCAATCCTTCCAAAGCGCCCCCCCCCACCCAAGAGTGATGTTTCCTTGGAATGGCTAGTTCTAGGAGTTGGGCAGTTAACCATATGTCTTCTCAGGGTCCTGGCCAGGGCCTCAGGAGAAGAGCAGCCATCACGTTCTCAGGATTCTCTGATCCAGAACAATTAGGTGTAATAGAAAGGTCATATTGAGTTGGGGCCTTGGTTTGTATAATCTTATTCCTTACAGAGGGGCTTACTTTGCCCCTTCGCCCTCTGACACCTACTACCTGTATAGCCCTGGGCAAAGTGTTTAACTTGTTAGTGCACTAGGCAGCTCTCACTGGAATCTCCCTACACGGATGAAAGCATGTGTCCGGTATTGGGGGGAAGAACGGGGGAAAGCCTTTTGCAGGCTAAATATCCCCCGTTCCTTTAATTGATCATTGTTTGGAATCTGAGACTATTCATCTTACAATGTAGCTTCAAAAACTGGATACAGTAGTACAGATGTCATCCGATCAAGAGAAGGCTTTGATTTTTCCCATTCTGTACTCTCTCCTTCACTTAAGGCAGCATGAGAGAATATTAGATGTGTTGGCTTCCATGACAATGCTTTACTTGAACTTCCAGGTCAATAAAATTTTGGTTGTTTAGTTGATTAGCCATGTCCAACCCTTTGTGACCCCATTTGGGGTTTTCTTGGCAAAGATACTGGAGTGATTTGCAATTTTCTTCTCCATCTCATTTTACAGATGAGGAAACTGAGGCAAACAGAGTTAACTGACTTACCCAGGGTCACACAGCTAGTTAGTGTCTGAGGCCACATTTGAACCCAAGAGGATGACTCTTCCTGACTTTTAACTGGCATTCTATCCACTATGCCACCTGGCTAACCTCACTCAAAAATCCCTGGATTTATTTTTTAAAGGTGAATTGCTATCTAGCTATACTCCCCTTATTTTGTACTTGCAGAAATGAGTTTCTGAACTTAGATGTGAACTGTTCATGCTTATCTCCATTATACATTCATTCAGTTTAACATACGGGTTTGGTCTTTGATTTTGACAGTAGTTTAGACTGCTGAATCCTCCCTGTAATTTGAATGGATGGATATCCTTGCCCATTTTCTGTCTTTTGTAAATTACTATGGCTTATCAGAAGTTGTCTTTAAATCACTGATTAAAACAGAATTGTGTTTTTTAAAATGATGATTCCTTATTTCATTAAATATTTACATTTCATAATACAGTTTGTCATATTTAGGGTTTTGTAATTTCTTATTTTTGTAAAAAACCTCATGCAAGTCACATTATTTTATTTGATACATGATGTCATTTTTGGGTTCTTTTAAGATCATCTTATGATTGCTGATTAACAGTAATGAGGCTATATGAATTGAATTTGGGGTTCATCCCATTGTTAATTAATAAATTCTATGTTTAATCTGCTTTTTCTTCAGTATTTTTGGAATTTAAAGCATATACATTCATTTAAATCCAATTCATTAGCAAGTTAAGACATCACTCATGATGTCACTGGACCTCTCTGAGAACAAAGGACAAACAACAACCACTACCTTCTAGAAAATGGATTCAGTTGTTTCCTTCACAATTTTAGAGAGTCTCAGTAAACCTTAAGTTTTACCCAGTTAGTATCTTCCGGATATGTCAGTTTTGTCTAGATTTATTTCAATTTGAATATATTTCTAAATGAACAATTTTCTGAGCTAATTTTCCTCCTTCTTTTGTAGATTTCCACTCTTTTATTGCAGCAGATTATTCAGCTTCTTGCTGAATATAATTTTTAATGACCTATATAAGTATTCTCATGCCTTGGAATATAATGCATTGGTCATGAGCAATTGGATCCTATTTTATTATCACCTCACTTGTCTTTGGCATTGTTTCCCCAAAACAGTAAATCTTTGGCTTCCTTTAAGCCGCTGCTCAAGTACCAGCTTCTCCAGGAGGCCTTTCCCTAAACCCCATCTATTACTGTGTTCCCCTTCCAAACACTACTCAATATTTATCTCCTCTTTATCAGTTTGTGTATATGTCAACCCCATTAGGATATTATAAGCTGCTTGAGGGCGGGGATTCATGTTGCTTTTTATTTGTGGTCCAAGTGCTGGGCACATTGCCTGGCACATAATAATCACTTAAATGTTTATTTAATATTTTGTTCGATTGGTTCCAATTAAGCATCATTTTCTTTGATGAGATAGAAACTAGAACTTACTCTAAAGAAGAGTCTTTCAGTACTGCAGTCTGTGCCTAATTACTTTTTAAAACATATCTTTTAGATTCCTTTAGTGGGGAGAGCAGGTTTGAACCCAAAGATTCAAGTCTGATGCAGGCCATCTGCCTGGGAGCATCATTCAAGAAAGGACTGACAAAGGATATAACATCCTGGCATTCCAAGATGAGAGAACGTGGGGAGTGTAATGTTAATGTGGAGAAAAAGGACAACCAGGAGAGATAATCTAGAAAAATAACAATCACTTCCAGAACAGCTCTTAATAATGTGAATGTACCTCACTACAATAAATTTGGGAGAAGTTTTAGTCTAGGCTCGAAATCTGTTGCACCATGGAGAAACTAAGGGGGAACTTATTTTATTGAGTGTGGAAGGGAAGTAATATCACTCCACCTAAGATTTAGGATTTACAAGTAACAGATTCTTCTTCCGGAAGGATCTATGTAAGTATACTGAATGCAAGAAGACCTTCAATTTCCACTCAGACTTAATTAAATTTCATAAAATGCATGCTGGAGGAAGGCTACATGAACCTAATGAATGTGAAAAAGCATTTGGCAAAAGATCAAATCATACTGGACATCAGAGTTCATAATGAAGAGAAACATTACAAATATAATAAATGTGAGGAATTCTTTGGAGACAGAAAAGGCTTGATTAAACATAATGTGATTCATATTAGAAAGAAATCTCTTGCACATAATCAAAGTGAGAAAGCCATCACTGAAAAGGGACATTTTAGTACACCACAGAACTCACAATGAAAAAAAACTCTTTAAATGTAATGAATGTGAGAGAGCTTTCAATCAGAGGCAAAACCTAATAATGAATCATTAGTGTCCATATTGGAGACAAACCTTTTGCACATATGTAGTACATGTGGAAAAGGCTTTGGCCAAATGAGACATCTTGTTATACATAGGAGAAATCATGGTAGACAGAAACCCTTTGTCTGTAGTGAATGTGGAACAGCCTTCATCAGGAGAGGGCTGATTTCACATCAGAGAATCCATACTGAAGAAAAACCCTTTGCCTGTAATGAATGTGGGAAAAAGTTCAGCGGAGAAATATTATTACCCATCAGAGAATTCATACTGGACAAAAGCTTTTTGCTTGTAATCAATGTGGAACAGGCTTCCGAGAGAGAATAAGCCTCATTATACATCAGAGAACTCATACTGGAGAGAAACCTTTTTCGTGTAATGAATGTGAGAAAACCTTCAGTAAGAAGAGAACTCTTACTATCCACCAGAGAATTCGTACTGGAGAGAAGCCCTTTACATGTAATGAATATGGGGAAATCTTTACCCAAAGGGCAAGCCTTATTACTCACCAGAGAAATCATACTGGAGTGAAATGTACCGAAGATGACAAACACAAAGAGGAGCATAAAATGATTCAATGTGAATATGTCCGGTAGAGGGCTCCAGATGTCCTTGTTTAGTTCTTTACTGTTTAACATTATTGGTTACTTAGCTGTCATGCTTATCAGATTTGCAGATGACATGAAACTGAGAGCCAGAGTTAACATTGTATGATAGTCAATATAAAAAAAGATCTTGACAGGCTAGGATTTGGGGATGAAATATGAAATTTGATAGAGATGAAAGTAAATGAAGACTAAAAATTCTAAATTAAAAAAAAAGACAAATATCAACTTCACAAGTCACTCAGTTAAAAAAACATTTATTAATATTTTACTATGTACTAGGCATTCTGGATACAAAGAAAACAATTTCTTGACCCCAAGGAACTCACATTTTAATGAAAGAAATATGTAAATAATTATGTACACAGAAGATACACACAGTACAGACCTGGCAGGTAATCTTACAAGAGCAGGTACTAGTAACTGGGAGAACAAGGAAAGTCTTCCTTCAGAAGGTGAGACGCGCCAAGTGTTGGAGGAATCCTGGAAAGGTAAAAGGCAGGGAGGAAAAGGGAACATTTCAAGAATTGGAGACAGCCCTAGGCAGAAACAGAGATGGAGTATTGTGTGCTAGGAACCGCAAGCAGGCCAGTGTACTTGGCCCATCAAATATGTGGGAAGGAGTAAAGGATGAAAATAAGCCTAAGAAAGCAGAAAGGGGCCAAGTTGTGAAGTGTTCCAAATGTCAAACCAAGAATTTTATTTTTTATCCTGGAGATAATAAGGAACTTATTTTATTGAGTGTGGAAGGGAAGTAATATCACTCCACCTAAGATTTAGGAAAATGACTTTGGCAGCTAAATGAAGGTTGGATGGAAACAAGGATAGATGTGAAGCATGGAAACCAATTAAAAGGCTATTTCATTTGTCCAGGCAAGGAGTGATTGGGTAGTGATGTCTTTTTTTTTCTCCTTCCCTTCCTCAAAGGGCTGTCAACATAACATTTAAAAAGAAAACAATGTTCTAACATTAGGAACAACTGAGTTTGAAAACTAATCAACAGTTAGTGGCCATTCTGTTTCACATTAAAAGTCATCTTTTTTTTTTTTAGGGCAATTGGGATTAAGCGACTTACTTGTCCAAGATCACACAGCTAGTAAGTGTTAAGTGTCTGAGGCCAAATTTGAACTCAGGTCCTCCTTACTCCCGGGCCAGTTCTCTGTTCACTGTGCCACCTAACTGGCGCCATTAAAAGTCATCTTAAAACATTCACATATTATAGTTTTCTTAGTAAATTAAATGTAGAGTGACAAGGAACTAATCAACAAACATTTATTATTACAATATGGGGTGGGGAGGGGAGACAGACAGACTATTCTAGGGGAAAGGCAGTAATAACTATTGGGAATAATCAGGAAAGGCCAGGTTAATGGCACAAGCTGAAGGATTCTGAGAGATGGAGCTGAGGAGGGAGTGTATTTCATGCCTTAGCACAGTCCATACAGTGGTATGGCTGTGGGAACAGTATACCAAACGTGAGAATGCTAAGAAGGCCAGTCTGGGTGGACCATGATTCAGATGGAGGTGAATAATAAGAGGCTGGAAAAGTATTTTGGGTACAGATTGTGAAGGGTGTTAAATGCCAAAAAGGAACTTTATTCTGGAGCAAATAGGGAACATCATTTTTTGAAGAGGGGAATAGGCTTATGCATAAAGACAATCACTTTGCAGCAGAGTGAAGGATGAACTGGAGGGAGATACTTGAGGCAGGAACACCAAGTAGGAAATGATTCCAATGGCCAAGTAGATGTGATGAGGGCCTGAACTAGGGTATAATCTGGGAGTGAAGAGGAGGGGTGCATGTGAGATGTGTTGTGTAAACAGAAATGACCAACATTTGGCTTGGGATCCCGGGCTTTAAGAGCACTGTTAAGCTGAGAATGACCAGGATGGTGACGGACTAACCTTAAATTTGTTTCATATAAAGATAGGATGCTTAGCCTGGAGAAAAAAAAAAACACTGGGCAAAATGAATGCTTTCTTCTAGAACTGGAAGGGCTATCATGATTCTGCTTGGGCTCAAGGGACAAAACTGGGATCTGGGGATCTTGGAATTCAAATCAACCTGTTTACTTAACAAAAGAGAAAAACAAAGCCTATAGATAGTAAGGGACTTGTCAGAGGTCACAGTAATTCTGAGGCAGGATTCAAACCTAATTTTCCTGGCTCTAAGTCCAATTCTTTGGGTACTCAACAAACGACATGCTAATGGTTAAAAAAAAAAAAAAGACTGAAGCTGGAAATGCATAATCCTAGTATACCAAAAGGTCAAGGCGTCAGAGATCATATCAGTGCAGGCATCCTCTCCCCTGGTGCACATCACCACCCATAACTGCCAATCATGTAACATTCCTGTCCATGGCTGTCCCTAAATATGCCATATAGGATCTTTCCTAGTTTTCTCCTAACTTCTTGAGGCTTTCATTTTGTTTAAGTGGGCCTATAGATAGAATAAAGCACTTTAAGTATTAAAAAGCTGTCAGTTGTCAAAGTATTTTTTAAGCATGGCCCAAGGGGTAGAGTGTTTTCCTTTATTGTTTAGTAGGTTTATATTCAACCTGAATTTTTTGAATACGCTCCTTTTGTTGCTGTAGGATCTTCACCCTAAGAAAATAGTATCATCTCTTCTGTAGGTTCCCCCCTCCCCCCCCCCTTCAAATTAGAAGATACTTGCTAAATTTCTTGGAGAAAACTTTACTTCTGTAAAACATCTGCTCCTAAGAAATTTCAAAATTCCAGATAAGAAGGGAATATTCCAGATTCAGAGATACTGCTGTGAAATTCTGGGATTCTGTAAGAGTTACTGTAGCCTGAGCTAGCTCCTTTCCTCATCTTCATACTTGGAGGAGAAAAAAAAAGGGGGGGGAACCATTGAGGACCTGTTTAATTCTGAGCAACGTCATTTAAAATTACAAGAGTCATCATTATTGCTTGTTAAATGGAAAGGAAGTTTATTGTGGAGTCATTTCAGCTGTGACCGACTCTCTGTGACCCCATTTGGGGTTTTCTTGCCAAAGATACTAGCGTGGTTTGCCATTTCCTTCTCCAGTTCATTTTACTGATGAGGAACTGAGGCAATCAAGGTTAAATGTGTCCAGGGTCAGACACCTACCGTCTTCAGCCAGACTTGAACTTGGGAAGTTGCCTTTCTGACTTTAAGTCCAGCACTCTCAAATCTCAAAAGATTAAAACTTTATTAAAAAAAAAAAACTTTTGAAAGTCTTGATATAGCATAGAAAAGGCCAACGTATTGAATTTTCACGAAGTTATACATTCTGTAGGTTGGTGGATCTCGGAAGGAATCAGAACCCCGACGATCATGCACCAGAAAACCAAAGATTAAAAGCGGCCAAAGTAAAAGTTGGACTTTAGTCTATAAAAGATTTGAAGAAGCTTAAATTCACTGTTCTTTTACTTAAGTCTGTCCTTTCATTTTCTGTGAATGTTAACTTCACAAAATGACAAGTTTAGCAAACATATGAATTACTTTGAAAACCTGTCCTAAAACCCGGCAGGGAGAAGCAACACGGGCAGGTCGAAGGGGCAATGCATCGGTGGTGGGGGGGGGGGGGGGGCGCCCTGGAGTCAGTGGCCGCTCCCGCCAAGCTCTGCCCACAACAAGGCCAGGGCAGGCCGCCCTTTCGGGTCACGTGCTCAGCACCACGCCGGTTGCGCGCCGGCTGGGGCCACTTCTTGGCTGCAGGCCCGAGGGGCCACGAAGGCGTCGCTGTCAGTGGGCCTTGAGCTCGAGGGCTCGGTTCCCACAGCGTGGGGCCCGGTCACGGCCTTTCTCTGCTCCTGCCTCCTGTGACCTCGGAGGGAAGTGGGCAGGACGCCGGCCCGAGGCCGGGAGGACTGGCCGGACACGCGTGTCCGCAGCCAGGAGCGCGGGGAGAGGCGGCCCGGAGGGGGCATCCGGGCCGGGCAGGCCCGAAGGTCACTCCCGCCCAGCCTGTCCCACGATCTGCCCACTCTGGGCCTGGGCCTTGCTGGGAGGCTCGTCGGGGCCCGGCTGTGGCCGGAGCCGCCCCGCCCCCCAGACCACGCTTAAAAAGCGCCTGCAGGCGCCAGGCTCGAGGAGAGTCCCCCCCCCCAACAGGAACTTGTATTCTCGCGGGAGAACGCTGGGCCCAGGGCCGCATACTGGGGACCTCCCGGAGCCCGCCAGTCCGCTAGGCCAGATGCGAAATAAGGGCTCGAGGCTCTGCGGCCTGGGATGGTGCGCAGGCGCACGCGCAGCCACTCCGGCGAGGAAAGGGGAACCGTAGAGCAACCTGGGAAATGTAGTGTTGGGTGGAGCTCCATCCGCGAGACCCAGTTGGGCAATGCCCTGCTCGGACTACATTTCCCAGTATGCTTCAGGAGCCTCCGGCGGGTCTGGGGCGCTTCGCCCTCGAGCCATTCAACGAGGTTGAGCACACAGTACGTTGTGCGATGGGAGTCATCTCGTGAGGCCTGACTTCCAACATTCGTACCTGCCTTGTGCGTATCTTCCGCTTTAAGCCCACAGCGTAGAGTGGGAGCGTTCGCAGGCGCCGCCGGAGGCCGGTTCTTCGCTCCCCTACCCCTCCTTGCAGGGTGCGTCTCCACGCCCCTGAGCCCTGGGGTGAGT
Organism: Pseudocheirus occidentalis; assembly: GCA_028646575.1. Taxonomy (NCBI): domain Eukaryota; kingdom Metazoa; phylum Chordata; class Mammalia; order Diprotodontia; family Pseudocheiridae; genus Pseudocheirus; species Pseudocheirus occidentalis. The sequence continues at coordinate 383,313,792 of CM053593.1, read as the reverse complement.
GAGTGCGCATGCGCGGCTTTCTGGGACCGGCCTCTTTCCCCCGCCCTTATACTCCGACTCCAGACCATACTCAGAGGAGGGCGTGCGCAGGCGCACATTGTCAATGAAGGGGAAGGGGTGTGTGTGAAGGGGTGTGTGCCTGGGACGTGTCTGTAACTGACAGTAGGTGTGGGGCTGGCGTCGTGCCTGTAAGACTGAATGGAGGAGAAGTTCCCTTAAGTTTGTCCCTAGGGGGCTTTTATTCATCAAGCCTTTATTAAGCGCCTACTATGTTCGGGGCACTGGGCTAAGCTCTGGGGGTAACGAGAAAGCCCAAAGGCAGGCCCTGCCCCCAGGGGGCTTTAAGTCTGGTGGGGGGGAACCACCCGCAAACCCCCATTACAGACTCGTCTAGGAGGAATCCGGCAGGGCTTCCTGTAGGCGGTAGATTGACCTTTCTTGGCTTGGAGCACAGCCCATTTCAAATGCCCAGGGTGGGGGGCGATTGGCCAGCAGTGTGGATGGCAGAGGAAGAAGAATGGAAAAGGGGGGGGCTTGGAACGCCGGGGGCAGCACGGAGCCCATGAAGGTTATGGAGCGGGGGAGCGACGTGGTCGAGAAGACCAGTTCGGGGGCTGAATGTGGGATGAACCGGAGAGAGGAGAGCTTGAGCCAGACAGAGCCCTCAGCCGCTATTGCAACAATCCAGGCCCGAGGTGATGAGGGTCTGCATGCAAGGCTACCTACGGGACAGGGGTGTGCTGGGAGATGTTGTTTTCCAGTTACAGATTCTCTCCCTTACTCCACCCATTGCGGTGCTAAGAAACATGATGTCTGTCCTACATATGAAGTCATGCAAAACTATTTCCTTTTTAGCCATATTTAGGGGGAAAAAAGCAAGAAAAATAAAGGAAAAAATATAGCTCCGTCTGCATTCTGCGGATGCGAGTTTTCTGGAGGGGTCAGCATTTCTCATCATGGGTCCTTTGGAATGATCTCGAATCATTGTGTGAATCAGAGTAGACAAGTCTTTCACAGTTGTTTCTCTTTGCAATATTGTTACTTTGTATAGTGTTCTGGTTCTACTCATGATTGCTGCATCAGTTCATACAAGTCTTCCCGGTTTTCCCAGGTTTTTCATCATTTTCATCATTTCTTACAGCACAGTAGTTTTCTATCATATTTATATTTGCTGGTAGTGCTGTGCAGAGAATAAGAGCCAGCCGAGACCTGGGTTCAAGATAAATTTTGGTGTGGATTTATTGATCAAGCCGGACTCCCTGGAGTGTACACTCAAATCAGGCAGTGCCCTTTGGGCCTCACAAGCAGAAGCCATGAGGACAGAAGCAAAAAGAGCAGCCATTGGTTAGCTCTATAGTTCAGGGCTAATTTTGGAATATGATGTAAGGGTACAGGGGTGCAGTCTCCTGACCCGTCCCACGGGACTTGATCAATCGTGGGGTCGAGGGGGACCCAGCCTGAAAAAGAAACGGGTGAGAAAAGAGAGCGAGACCAAGCAAGTTTTCGTCAAGGTCCGTTTTAATGTTCTCAGGGCGCAGCTTATATAGTTAAGCTATAAGGAAGAAGGTATGAGGAACAATGCAGGGGCATTAATTGCTCACTGCACGGAACATTCTGCGGTCAGGACATCTGGTATAGGGAGGGGCAATCGGCTCTTGGGGGTGTGGTTTTCTCATGGAGTGTCGGGGGCACCTGTGCTAAGGTCGCTGGCTCCCAACAGTCTCCTGTGACTCAAGCGTCCCTCAAAAGAACAGGGGTAGTCAGCTCTTTCCAGAACAGGGAAGTGGGTCATGGGGTCTGGGGGAACTGGAAAGTCCCAGGACAAGCCAGGGTCATGTTCGGGGCAGAGGGGGTGGGGACCCTGTTTGGTTAATGGCACAGGACAGGGTCTCTATGTTGTGCCATAACCCTGAGTTGCACTTTATACACTCATAATGATTCAAGGGAAAATATATATGTAGAACAATAATAGGGAACTTTGCCCTGAGCAATGCCCATCATGCCTTACAGCTGTTCTGAGCTATGACAGGATATAGGACAGAGACAGAAACAGGGACAGACAGAAATAAAAAGGGGCTTCATGGTGGGGCACCGGTGGGCCACAAATCAGGTGGGGGGCACATGACCTGGGATTTGGGTTCAGGCACAACAGTAGATGTTTAACAGTCGAAGTTGCATCTTCATCATTTTGTTAAGTCTAGTCAATAAAACCATAAATCAAGCCCCGATTTGTAGCCTTTACTGATTTCTGATGTGAAAATGCTCACACTGAAAATACAGCAGTGGGCTTCAGATCTGGTTTTAGCAGCCTCCTAGGAGTGTCAGTGACAGGAGCAAAGAGCCAGGTTCTTGACAGGCCTAGGATATGTCTCAGGAAAGGGAATGAAGAGTCCAGACTGATACCCAGGTTTTGAGCCTGAGTGACTGGGAGGATGGTGTTGTCCTCCACAGTAATAGGGAAGTATGGAAGAAGGGAGTTTGGAGGGAGAGAATGAGTTCAGATTTGTATGTGTCTACTGGACACACAAGTCAGATTCCAGCAGGCTCTTGCAGATGTGTGACCAGAGGTCCAGGGGGGGGTTGAGAGTATCAAAATAGATTTGAACTTCAGAGAGATGATTGTTGAATTCATGTGGAAACAGTAATGGAGAGAAAGAATAAGAGGGCCCAGGACAGAGCCTTATGGGATACCCGCCATCCACAGATGTGACCTGAGTGAAGATCCAGTTAAAAGAGACAAAGAAGGAACAGTCAGAGAGATAGGAACAGAAGGAGGAGAGGAAATCAGAAAGTTAGGGGACCGAGCCAGAGGTTGCCGAGAAGTCAAGAAGGAGGAGATTGAGAAAAGGCCACTAGATCTTGCCATTAAGAGATCATAGTAACTTTGGAGAGAGGAGTTTCAGTGGAATGATGAGGTTGGAAGCCAGACTGTAGAGAGTCTGACACTGAGAGGAAAAGAGGTGGAAGCACCTGTTATAGACAGCCTCAGAGTTTAGCTATGAAAGGAAGGAGAGAGAGAGGATGGCAGATAGAAGGGATTGATGGATCAGGAACATTTTTTTGAGGATGGGGAGACAGGACCACATTTTAGGGGGAGGGAAGCAGCTAGTAGATAGGGAAGGGTTGAAGACAAGTGAGAGTGGGGATGACAGGGGGGCAGTCTGCTGGAGAAGAAGGGATGGAAAGGGGTCTGGGGTTGCTTGGAAATGGGGTCTTGGCAGGACAAAGGGATGAGACAGGGCTGAAGGAGTAGATCGTGTTAGGAGGCATCTGGGTGATGTGAGATGGGAAGGAGGGGAGGAGAGGAGTTCACAGGCAAGGGCCTCAGTTTTATTAGTAAATTATAAATCAGGGTTCCCCAATAAGAAATACATGGGAAGGGGAGGCCTTGGGCCCTGAGGAGGGATGAGAAGGTTTGGAAAATCCTCTGGAGTTTGGGATAATAATGAATCAGGGACGTGTGAAGGGTCACCTAGCAGCTGGAAGGGCCTGTTGGTGTGTGAAATCCTAACACCTGGGAGGTTTCTTCCTATTTTGCTGGGGGGGATATGGGGGACAAATTGTGTTGTCTTGGTATTTGCTTTCTTGAAAACTTCCTGAATCAGTGAAGTTCATGTCCAGGATGAGTCCTGAGTTACCCTTGGTTCTTTTGGTTGGTTTCCTAGCTCCTTATGCCTCCATCATTTCTCTAGCATTAGGACCTCCTGATAGTCCTCAAGGGATTAGCCCCGAGGTATAGTGTTCAGCTGGGGAGGGGATCTGAATCCCAGCATGAAGGTTCCAATTAAAGGAATCTTGCCTTTAGGCCCCCAGGCCTCAGCTTTACTGGGAAGTAAAGGTGGTAGAGGGATATCCTAAGACAAAGACCACAACCCAGGAGAAGACCCTGCCCTGAGACTTTCCTCCAGAGCTTCTGGGCAGCCCCAGCACCCAAGGTGAAGGAGCTGATCCTGACATTGCTGGTGGTGCAGCCATCCCAACGTGGCTGGGCAGAGAAGACTGGAGTGAAGTCAGAGCAGGGAGGAAACCACAAGGAAGGAGCTGGCCATGGAGGACTTGTCTCTCACGTTTGAGGACAGAGGTGAGAATTGTGGCAGTGTTGGTGGGAGGCTGAAATCCTTCCCAGGCTGGGAGACAGAGAAACAAATACCTCAGAGCAATTTCTGAGCAATTGTTCCAGGAGGGAAGGAATAAATACAGCTCCTAACCCCAACCTTTATGTCTCTACCTCTCCCCTGAGCCACCCAGTAAATGCCATTAGCTGGCTCTGTGTCCCCAAAACTTCTGACCCATTGAACTGGTGCTGTGCAATCATTAAGCATCTCCCCTTGCCATTGTGGAATGAAAGGATGGGAAGTAGGATCAGGGTCACAGAGAATGAATTTTCAGTGTTGTAGTTGGCAGTTCAGGACAAAGGCCTGGGAAAGCTGTGGGAGAGGGGTCACATTGAGTATGGGGCAGTGAGGCAGGGCTCCTGAGGGCTCTGTGGAGGAGCTGTAGGCAGGGCTGATCTCCCTCCCCCAGGACTGCTTCCTCTTCCTGCAGCTCATCTTCCTCAAGACAGCAGTATAGAGGTGGAGGAGGAGGGGAAGGAAGAAAGAATGACCTCTGGCTTCTGCTCTGCCCAGGTTCAGGTGAGTTCAAGTTTACTCTCTCCCATCATTTCATACCATGGCATTCCTTAGTGTATAAATAGATTCTTTCCCTTCTTTTTTCATTAGTTTAAATTGGTCCCCTTCCCATCTATATCCTGAGTATCAGTTATTCTCCAGGGAAGGCTCTGGTTGTTCTCAGTAACAGTATTTTAGAATGAATGCAGAGTTGAATAAGGAGGTAGGTGTGTGTATGTATGTGTGTAATTGTTATAACAATTAATGGGAAAGTTCAGCATGTGACCATGGTCTGAGAAGTTGGATCACATGATCTCAAATTTCCTGTCCAACTGATTTTAGATTTTTGTTGGTATTTTTTTGTTTTTGCATAGTCTAGATTTCCCCCTGGATCCCTTCCTTCTCCATATCCACAGAGAGCCATATTGTATACGAATTTCTTTAAAGAGTAAACAAAGATAAAGAGGAGAAAAAATGGGCAAAAAACGATGAGTACATTGAAAAATTCTGACATCCTTTGCAATATTCCATATTCCTCATGCCCTTCATTTTCACCGTTGTTTTGTGGTTTTCATCCCTTCCATTTACATTGGTCTAGTCCTTTCCTGGCTCTCCTTACCTTACTCTGCATCTGTTGGTGGAAGTCTTCTGTGTTTCTTTGCACTCTTGGTTTTCTTTTCATATGGTACTGTGATGTTTCATTACATTCAAGTATTTCAGGTTGTCCAGTCATTCCCCAGTAGATGAGCATGTCTTTCATTTCTAGTCCTTTGCTAGAACAGAAAGTGCTTCTATAAATACTTTGGTGTCTGTGGGGCCTTTCTTTTTGTCCTGGACCTCCTTGACGACTATCCCTAGCAGCAGAATCTTTGGAAGAAAGGGTATGAACATTTGAGGCACTTCATTTGCATGATCCAAAATTAACTTTCCAGAATGGTTTCAGGGTGTCCTTGCTGAATTGCACTGCCCTTCCTCCCACAGTTCTGGAGGGACTTCAGGGTGGAGAGGAGGCTCCCCCTTGGCCCACCCCTGCCCTCCCCTTCACTTTTTTTGCCTCGTTTATTTCTTTCTCTTGTCCTATTGATGTGCTGGCCTTGGTGTAATTATCTCAGCTGATAGTGGGAAGAGGGAGAATCTACTGAAGGAGCTGGGGATACTGAGATTAGAGAAGTTTAATTCACTGTGCCAGAGAATTCGGAGGCTGTCCTGAGGAAGGAGGACTAGACTTTCAGTGTGGCCCAGAGGGCATATGTGGGAGCCACAGAGAGGCTAGTGTGGAGGAGGTGCCAAGGGTAGTCAGAGGGTGTCTCAGATAATGATCTGATTTTTCCACAAATGCTCATTCTCTTCTGTGGTTTGGTGATTCAGAGACAAAGTGCCTGATCTTCTTGAGGCTTATTTGTGGGAAGGAAGTTTTCAGAACGAACACTTAAGGAAAACGGTTGAGATCACTGAGTCTGGGACAAAGTGAGACACACAGTAACTGGGTCATCAGGAGACACTTGGAGGAATAGTCCTTGACTCAGCAGGAATGTGTTTGATTTAGGAATCGGTGACCTTCAGGGATGTGGCCGTGGACTTCACAGGGGAGGAGTGGAAATGCCTGAATCCTGCCCAGCGAGCCCTGTACAGGGATGTGATGCTGGAGACCTATGAGAACCTAGTCTACCTGGGTAAGCATGGCTGCCCTGTGACTCAGGCTCAGGCCCCTGGGAGGGGGAGGGGGGGTCTTGGCAGGCTCCCTAGGTACAGATACTGAGTGGTGTTTCGGCCTGTTGTGCTGGGATATTCAACACTATATATCATGTGAGGAAAGACTCAGACCCTTTATGGTCAAGAGGATTTCTCTTACTTCTTTTTTTCTTTTTGGAGGGGGGAAGGTAGGGCAATCGGGATTAAGTGACTTGCCCAAGGTCACAGGGCTAGTTTATATTGTGTGTGAGGCTGGATTTGAACTCAGGTCCTCCTGACTCCAGGACCAGTGCTTTATTCACTGCGCCATGAAGCTGCCCTCTTTGTTCCCAAGTGAAAAGTCTTTGCTTTCTACCAAATGCTAAGGCTTTCCTGTGCCAGTCCTGAGTCTGGAGTCTTCCTAATCTCTGAGCACTTCAGTCTATGGCAGCGGTTCTCAACCTGTGGGTTGCAACCCCTTTGGGGGTCAAATGGGGTCACCTAAGACCATCAGAAAACACATATTTCAGTCTTAGGAACAGAGACACAGCATTAGGAAGGTTAAGAACCACTGGTTTAAGGTCTGTGATCTCCTCAGTTTCAAAGTTCCCTCTGAGGATGCAGATTAAAGTTCATATGCCCTTGATGTCTGCTGTGAAGGTCACCCGTGTCCCCCCATTTGCCCTAACTGGGGACCCGCTGGCCACACTGGAGGCTTTTGTTGCTCTGTCCTTGCATCACTGGGGACCTGGGGGAGCCATTCTGTGCATGCCCCACAGCTAGCCTGTCTTCCCTCCGTGTCCTGCTTCCTTGATGTGATGTCTTTTCTGAAGTTGCTCGCATTCAGTATGATGCAGCTTGTGTGCCCTCATCATTGTCCCACCATGACCACAGTGTCACACTCATGGTTACTTCTTAGGACACAGCTGTGTTCCACTCTGTTCAGCACCACAGACAGAGCACTGGTCCCCTGTTTCCATTGGAAGCCTCTGGTGATTCCCTGAAGGCAGTCTCAGCCACCCCTCCATGTGAGCTCACCAAAGGTGTTCCTCACAGTGATGGAAGAGGGATCCTCTGTAATTTAAGTGCCTCCTATGTGCCAGGTACCATATGAAAAGTTCTGCTGATACAAATACGAGAAAACAAGATGGCCCAAGCTCTCAGAGAGCTTACATTCTAATAGAGGAGAAAAGGGAGCTGGAAGTCAGGGAGTGGGAGGCGGGGAGAGGAGGGAAGGAGAGTAGCGGCTCACAGGGTGGGGCTTCTGGTGAGGACAGTGAGGAGCTGGGAGGGGTTCTCTAGGCCAGAGATGTCAGACACATGATCCACAGCAGTACTAAGTACAACCTGAACCAGACTGAGATGTAGTTCCCATGTGATTTTTGTATGTTGATATAGTCATTAAAAAAGAGAACATGAATGTATCGCTTTCTAAGTGTGTAATCCTCACATTCTTATGCGTGCTTTGTTTCTGAGTCTGATGCCCTGGTCTAGAGTAGTGTTTTAAATGCATAAAGTAAAATATTTAGCATCACAAAGGCAGCCAATTCTACTGAAATGCAGTTATCACAGATTAAGAGATTAAGAAAAACAGCAACCAAAAAACCCAACATAACTGGGTTCATTGATCCCAGGTTAAAACTCCCTAATAGAGAATTCTGTACATATGGAACAATAAAATAAGTGGACATCTCAGGCCTGGAATATGAAACAGAACAGGCTCCCAAGATTGTGTCTTAGCTTCACCATCAATAGAATTTAGTTCTTTCCTCACACTGTATCATTTCTGTGCCTCTGTGTAGGGCTTCCTGTTTCCAAAGTGGATGTGATCTCCCTGTTGGGGAGAGGGGAAGCCCCGTGGCGGCCTGAGGAAGGACCCCCGAGCCCTCGTGACGGTGAGTGAGTGAAACCTTTTCAGTCTTCAGAATCAAAATGGTCAGTTTTGTCTCCTGGGATCTTCTCTCTCTGTCCCTTGTTTGGTCAAGAACTCCTCCCCTATTCATATTGTGTATCCAGTCCCCAGTTATCTGATGTGCTCATTACGTGACTTTCTGTATCTACATCATGTATCTCTGTTCAGTTTGTGGTGGGGCATGGTGTGAGGTGTTGCTCTGAGCCTCTTCTCTCCCTAACTACCTTCTGATTTTCTGGCAGTTCCTTGTACAGTGAGAACGTTCCACCTGAAGTTGTTGTCACTGGGTTACTATTATGTTTGGTGATTTTTCCATCTTTTGTTCAAGTTCTGCTCCACTGATCAACTTTTCTATTTTTTTATTTTTATTTTTATTTTCACTAGTTGGTGAGTGCAGCTTTGTGGTGTAGTCTGCAGTCTGGCACTAAGCCCCAGACTACTGCTGCTACTACCCCCACTAGTAAGCGCCTCTCCTTGCTGTGTGTTTTCCTTGTCTCTTCAGTCTCCCCTTGTCTCTGGCCTCATCTATTCATTCCACTCCCGTGGCCACCACCCAGGCCTAGACCATTGCAATAGCTTCCTAATTGGTTTCTGTGCCTCAGGTGTCCGTTTTGTGTGATGCAGAGTACTCAGTTTTACTGGGTAAGTTATTCTTTGCTTTATGCCTTAGTCTTTTTGCCTTTTGGAATATACTGTATCCAGGTCTTCTCTCCTTTGTAGTAGCTGTGGCATAGTTTGGTGTGATCCTGACTGTGGTTCCCTGGCATTTGAGCCCTTTCTGGATCTTGTGGGCTTTTTGTTTGTGTGTTTGTTCTTTGATATGGATATTGTGGATTTGGGCCTGTGACATAGTTTTGTGGGGTTTTTTGTTTTGTTTTCTTTAGGGAATTCTCTGTCCTCCTGATTTGTTTTTGTTTTTTTTCCAGGAGGTGACTGACAGACGATTTCTGTTTCACTTTGTTCACTGGTTCTAATAGATCTGGGTAGTTTTATAATTTAGTTTATCTAGTTTACTTTTGTGATTTAATGAAATGTGCTTATGTTTTTAGGGGACCTAATTAGTCTTAAATTTTCTCTCCTCAATCTGTTTTCTAGGAGGTTCCTTGTGTTTAATAGTGCCTTACATTTATATATTTTTTCCATCTCTTGACTTTGTTCTTATTAATATGTAGTTACTGAGTTCTTTTTGTTCCTTTCTATTCACCTTGCGTCTGCTCCTTTAGTAAGGTTTTCTACCTTCTAAGCATGGATTCGCAATCTAGTCACTCCAGGCTGAGTGACTGAGCTCTGCTTACTCCCGTGGCCCTCTAGAATCGGGGTGCTGCTCCTGCCTCTGCTCTTCTGCTTTGCTTGTAGTTCTTTGCTCACATAAAAAGTACTGTTACCAATATTCTGGTGTTTGTGCATCCTTTCCTCCTGTATTTGGCTTCCTTATAGTATGTGCCTCAACTGGGGTTCTGGGCCAAAGGGAGTGGATTTCTTACTGGTTTTCTGAGCATAATTTCAGATTGTGGTTGGTTCAGTTCACAGTTCCACCAAGAGCATGCCTATGTCCCTCAGAAAGAGACGAAAATGCCTTAACAGTTTTGAGCCAGAAGTCCCACTGATAGGCATATAGCTCAGGGAGATCAAAGACAGAATGGTTTTATAAACATCCCTACGTTTCTCCCCCATCATTTCCCATGAGAGTTTCAATATTTATTCCTCCAAATGAATCTTATTTTATCTAGCTTCCTAATTATGTGTTTGATTTTCTTGGTATAGCACTAAGTCTGTAAATTTAATTAGTATTCTCAATTTTTATTATTTGGGTCCATCTCAACCTTAAATAATGCAGATGCCTCCAATATTTAAGCTGTACTTTATTTAATAATTGTAATTATGTTTTGAGTATACCTTGGTAGAGTGACTACCATATGTTTTATTCCTTTTGTATTTATTTTGATAGGGACTTCCTTTTCCATTTTCTCCTCCTGTATTTTATATTTAATGCTGTTGGTTTTGTGGCTTTATTTTATATTTGGTAAATTAAAATTTTTCTAATGGGCTTGGTGAATTTCATTACTGATTTTCTGGAGTTTTCTAAAGAAACCAACATTTTATCAGTCAACAGGAGTATTTTTAACCTCCTCTTTGTCAGTGTGTATGTTTTTAATTTTTTTATCTTGTCTTAACTGTAGGATTTGTAGAACTTTGACAAATAACATTGCAGAAAATTATATCCATGCTCTATTTCTAATGAATTACTATTGAATATTGATACAAAATGTTGGAATAAATTCTAAAAAAAAAGTGCTACAGCAACATATGCAAAAAATTACTCATTATAACCAAGACTTAAACCAGGAGTATTAGGATGTCTCAGCGTTTAGGAACTTTATGTAATTAACCGTATTAAAAACAACAATGCCTCTAATCTCATGATTATATCAATAGATGCAGAAAAAGTCCATGACCATGTATAACATTCATTTATGCTAAAAATATGTTATAAAGTCTAGGCTTAGGTGGTACATTTTTGCTTTGCTTTTTTTTTTTTTTTGGAGGGGAGAAGGCAGAGCAATTGGGGTTAAGTGACTTGCCCAAGGTCACACAGCCAGTAAGTGTTAAGTGTCTGAGGCTGGATTTGAACTCAGGTCCTCCCGACTCCAGGGCCAGTGCTCTATTCACTGCACCACCCAGCCACCCCAGATGGTACTTTCTTTTTTTTTTTTTCAGGTGGTACATTTTTAACATGAAGGAAAGTATGTGAATAAAATGAAGTTAGTATTTTTAATAACTATCTTTGACTTCAGTTCCCCTTAGATTGTACTCATTCTAGATGGCCCAAACTAGCATCCTGCTCTTTGTATAAAGAGACATTAACTAGAAGTTGAAGATATAATGAAGGTTCTTTTCAATTCAACCAAAAGTAATGAGTGACTTTTTTTCTTCTCTTTTTTGCATTTCTTTCAGATTCTCTTAGTTGGCAGTCCATATTTGAAACCAAGAACTCAGATGTAATTCAGAGTATTTGCATGGGACCATCAGCAAAGAGAAATCTGCCAAATGACAGTCCCTCGAATCCCAAAATGAGACACCTTGGAGAATGTGACATAGAGAACCAGGTGGGAAACCAGGATGGAAATTCCCAACAAGTAACAGTCACTTCCAGAACAGCTTCTGTTGAGAGAAGTTTTGGTCTGAAGTCACTCTTTTTCGCCCTATGGAGAGGCAGTATGGAAGAATGTCTCCCTAAATATAAGACACTTGGGCAGAACTTCAGGGATTTTTCAGACCTAATTACATGTAATACTTTTAACTTGGGAAAGACTCTTTCTAAGTACTGCACATCCAAGAAACCCTTTAGTTACCACTCAGATCTCATTAAATTTCATAGAGAACAAACTGGAGAAAAGCCACATGCATATAACAAATGTGAGAAAGCTGTTGGCAAAAGGTCAGGTATTACAGAACTTCAGAGAATTTGTATTGGAGAAAAACATTACAGATGTAATCAGTATGGGAAAGCCTTCAACCACAAGGGGAACTTGACCAAATTTAAAAGGATTCATACTAGAGAGAAACCCTTTGAATGTAATGAATGTGCAAGAACCTTTAGCCAAAGGGCATACCTTATTGATCATCAGAAAACTCATACTGGCACGAAACCCTTTGAATGTAATGAATGTTGGAAAACTTTCAATAAGAGGGGACATCTTATTCGACATCAGAGAACTCATACTGGTGTCAAACCCTTTGAATGTAATGTGTGTGGGAAAAGCTTCAGTCAAAGGGGAAACCTTATTAGCCACCAAAGAACTCATACTGGAGAGAAACCCTTTGCCTGCAATGAATGTGGAAGAGCCTTTAGTAGGAGGACACATCTCATTTATCATCAGAGAAACCACACTGGGGTGAAACCCTTTGAATGTCATGAATGTGGGAAAGGCTTCATCCAGATGGGGAGCCTTAATAGACATCAGAGAGCTCATACTGGGGTGAAACCCTTTGAATGTAATGAATGTGGGAAAGCCTTCCAAGAGAAGGGATGCCTTAAGAGACATCAGAGGATTCATAGTGGGGTGAAACCCTTTGAATGTAATGAATGTGGCAAAACGTTCAGTAAACTAGAAACCCTTATTAGCCATCAGAGAACTCATACTGGTGTGAAACCCTTTGAATGTCATGAATGTGGGAAAGCATTCCAAGAAAAGGGATGCCTTAATAGACATCAGAGAACTCATACTGGAGTGAAACCATTTGAATGTCATGACTGTGGAAAAGCCTTCCAGGAAAGAGGATGCCTTAATAGACATCAAAGAACTCATACTGGACTAAGACCCTTCATATGTGATGAATGTGGAAAAGCTTTCCGAGAGAGGGGATGCCTTAATAGACATCAGAGAACTCATACTGGAGTGAAATCATTTACATGTGATGAGTGTGGGAAAGCATTCAGTGAGAAGGGAAAGCTTATTAGACATCAGAAAACTCACACTGGAGAAAAAACATTTGGATGCAATGAATGTGGGAAAAACTTCAGCCGGAAAGCAAATCTTATTAGACATCAGAGAAGTCATGCTGGAGAGAAACCTCCTGCATGCAATGTATATGAAAAAGCCATCGGTGAGCGTACACACTTCACTTATCATCAAAGAATTCACACTGGAGAGAAAGCCTTTGACTGTGGCGGATTTGGAAATGGCTTTAGCCAGCACGCATAACTTACGGATCGGAGAATATAGAGCTTAGTATCTCTCGGAAAACTCACCCTTAAGTGGAGGCTTCTGAAAGTAGGGAAGGCTTTAGCAAGAAGGGATGCCTTATTTAACCACAGAGGATTCACACCGGGATGAACCTTTTTTTTAATACTTTCATTTAGAACAGTAGGCCAAAGTAAATGCCTATGAAGAGGCAGCTGGCGGATCAGGAGATGGAGCATTGGGCCTAGAGTCAGGGAGACGAGTTCAAGTTCAGCCGCAGACATTTTCTAGTTGTGTAACCCTGGGCAAGTCACTTGACCCGATTGCCGGAAAAAATGGATCCGCTGGAGAAGAAAATGACAAATAATCCCAGTATCTTTACCGAGAAAACCCCAGACGGAGCCATGAAGGACTGGACATGACTGAGCAACAGCAACAAGAACACCCATTGATTGGGGAATGGCTAAACAAATCGTCTTGCGTGAATGCGGTCATCTACCTGTGGAAATTAATATCAGTGTGTAACAGTGCATTATCTTGAGTAAATTTAATAAAGGTGGACTACGGTACAGACTCTTGAACAAGATCAGTTTATGACCAGTAATATGTATAACTTAACAAAGCAGGTCACACTGGCAATCTCAGCAAAGCCAGTGACCCCCAGAGAAGAAGGGTACCCTCTTTATTAACATATGACAAAGAAGGGGTCTTGGTAGGCATGGCAAGGAGATAGGTTGTAGGGCTGGGACAGGAACATTATGATTGGTTGTACTAAGAAAAATAGGCTGGCATTCACGTTAGGCTAATTAATCATGCCCCTCTTACAAGGAATGTTCATTGTCTATGGAACCCATCTTCCTCTTGTAGTCTTTGGTAAGGGATCACAACTAACAGACTTGCTGTCTCCTTGGCAGAGAAACTCCTTTACACAAAAACCAGAAAGGACAAACAACATACCTTTTGGGATGGCAATTTTATGGGGCGAAATACATGAAGTATTCTAAGAGATACCAGCAGGAGACAGAATATTTCTTTTAAATTAAGCTAGCTTAGCTGGATTCTTAAGCTCAAGTCAAGTCAGGTGGATGCAGACCCAATTATAAAATGAATACAGCATAAAATCAGTTACATTGTGGGATTAATAGAGAAGAAATTAGAGGTAATATTAATTTTGATATTTTCAGCATATACTATCAGAGTTGTTTGGTGTATTGATTAGTTTTGCTTAACTATTTTCCCCCTTCATTCTTTGTTAAATTGAATATTTCTCTGGATAGGAAAAAGGATGAGATTCAGAAAAAAAAGGTGACATAAAAGCAGCATGTTAACAGTAACCTATACTGATATTATTTGCTTCCCCATCCCTTCCCATCAGTTTACTAAACTGATAGATCAGAGGATTGCCAATGATAGGGGTTACTTCAGCTTTAGCAAACCATATGATTGAATCTAAAGTTATTCTTGTTATCAGGTTTGTTGATGACAGATTTTGGAGGGCTAACTAATAGTATCTAAGATCTGAATCCCAGTGTCTAAAGTATGGAGTCAGGAAGACCTGAGTTCCAGTTCACTAGAAGACACTTCCTAGCTGTGTGACCCTGGGCAAGTCACTGAACCCGGTTTTCCTCAGTTTCCTCATCTGTAAAATGAACTGAAGAAAGAAATGGCAAACCACTCCAGTATCTTTGCCAAGAAAATCCCAAACGGGGTCATGGAGTGTCAGACACGACTGAAACCACAACAAAATGAATTTGAATTTGGCCATAGTCCAACAGTAGTTTTTAAAAAGTATTTTGAGGGGGATTTTTTTATATTGGAAACTTAATCTGTGTTGTGTGATATGACAACCAAGAAATACAGCACCATCTTTGGCTACATAGAGGGAGGCATGGTTTCCAGGAATGAGGAGGTGATCGATAGTCTCATGACACTCTGTTCTGGTCAGACAGTATCTGCACTATCATTCTTGGTTCTGGGCAGCAGGTTTTAACGACACTGTTAAGATTAATTTATTACAAAGGAGAGTGACTCAGAAAGGTGGAGGGCTTTGGGTTCCTGCCATATGAGTGTCAGTTCTGTAGTGTCATAATCATGGTCTTCAGGCATCCGGAGGACTCTTGAGTGGGAGAAGAGACTACACTTTTTCTTCTTGATCCTAAAAGGCAGAGCTAGGAGAAGGGAGTGGAAATTCCCAAAAGGCACCATGTACTCAATGTGACAAAAAACTCCCAAAAACCATTCAAACTTGGAGTGAATTGTTTCAGGAGGCAGTGAGGTCCCTTAAAATGAAGATATTTAATATTGAACAGTGGCAAAAAAATACAAATAAAAAATAAAATGAAGACAGGATTCTTTTTCAAATGCAGGTTGGACTAGATCACCATTAAGAACCTTTCCAACTTGAAATTCTGTAATTTTGTCTAAATCTGTAATTCTGTGACCATTGCGGAGACTTCTATCAGAGAATGTGCAACAGTAATTATCAGAGAAATATTCATTAGAGAGGTAGCAGTGAGAAAGAGAGCTTTAACCATTCCTGTCCTGGCATGAGTGACTCACTCCTATGTTAAATCAGTCACTATTTCAACGTAAAATGAGCAGTCATTTCCAAACTTCTCCTCCAGGGGGAGTGCTAGCCATAGCCCAAATTTGCTTTGTTCTGCTTCCTCAAAGTCACTTACTTTACCAAATCCATGCCCCACTTTCAAGGATGGCTGTACATCTAGATTGAATGCCTTCAATGTTTTTTTTTTTTTTTGCCTCTATAGGGTGTCACAAAAGTCTCAATCCACTTTAAGTCTCTGCTTAAACATTAATATTTAATCAATTATTTAATTTATTTAGTTAATATTAATTCTTTATTTAAATTAATTGAATATTAAGTCTCTGCTCAGTGACTGGATGGATTGCATCTGTAATCCTAGCCTTAAGATCATCTAAAATGATCCGATTGCAGGTCAAAGCATACTTTTTTTCACTTTCTGTATTTTTGTGTGTTGGGTTTTTTTTCCTTTGGGTGTCTTTCACAACAGGACTAATATGATAATATGTTTTACATGATTGAACATGTTTAACCTGTGTCTAATTGCTTACTGTCTCAGGGATGGAGGGAGGCAAAGGAGGGAGAGAAAATTTGGAACTCAAAAGTTCTTTTTAAATGAATGTTAAAAATTGTCACTACGTGTAACTGGAGAAAAATAAAATATTATTTTTAAAACGATCATCCAAAGAATGAGGTTTGATGTCTTTATAACAGTTTTTACCTGACCTCACAAGAGAAAGTAATGGATAAAGATCAGGTGACCAACCAAGCCAGAGAACCTCCTCTAATGGTCCACCAGCCTGAGACGATGTCTTTCAGAAACCCGCGTGCAACTAATAATGACAGGCTGCCTCATCTTCAAACTAAAACTTTATTCAAAATTTACAAAACTAAAGCATAAAGAAATTTAAATTTTCATATTGTATTTTTAAATTTTATAACCTTTATGCTTCTAAAGTTATTAAAGGTTCAAATGAAGACTTTTGGAACATCCTGCATATATATTACTAGAAAATTGTTAAGAGTTCACTTGGCAACAACGCTGTCATTCACTTTCCTTCTTCCTGTCATGGTTAATAATGGAGTTTCTCTACTCAGACTTCAACAAAGTTTATATGCTGTTTCTTTTTTGTTTTTAAACCATAACTGAGAAGTTTATGCATATGGAAAGGATTTTAGGCATAGAGGAAAGCACTTAGCAATAAAAAAAAAGTCTTCCTAGAAAAAAATCTTGGCTTGCCTTCATCCAGGTCCTACTCGTTGGCCCTGGGGTGTTGCAGTCAGAGTTTACATTCCATCTAAGAAAATGGCGTACATACAGAAATGCATAAAAATATATAGGCATAGAAACTGTAAAACAAACCAAAAAACTGTTTTGTCACTAGCTGCTGAAGGATCCAGAAATATTTCAGGTAAGAATGTGTTACAATATTCACATGGAATGAGAACTTGAAGAAGGGATGGGAGCCAGGGACTTGATGCTGGGACAAAGCACACATTAGTTATAGGACAGAACCTTGTCTTGCTGTAAGCATGACACAGTACACTATCCATAAAGTAGGACAGAGCGCCTGGCTAGCCAGGGCTGCCTCTCACACCTCATGCTGTTGTCCTCCCCATTTTGTATGTCACATAAAACAAAGGCATTGAGCAAAAAGCCAGGTAATTGATACCCGTATAGGAGAAAATTAATTGTACAATAGCATCCCAGTACATTTTGTATATTTTCGTGTTTAGATCCTCACACCATTTAAAAACAATTTGAAATGTAGAGTCCCTGGCTAGTACCCATATTAGAACAAAATAAAGGTATTAACAGGGGGAAAAAAGGAGAAAGCAGAATGTTTGTGAATAGCAGTTGTCAGAAATAACCTAGCAGGCCTTATTTGTGAAGCATCATTGCTTTTAGAATATGGAAGTATTTTTTCACATGTCTTTGTATAAAATTTAATTTATAGGGGCAGCTACATGGTACAGTGAATAGAGCACTGGTCCTGGAGTCAGGAAGACATGAGTTCAAATCTGGCCTCAGACATAACACAAAGCTAGCTGTGTGACCTTGGGCAAGTCACTTAACCCCAATTGCCCTGTCTTCTCCCCTCCAAAAAGCAAAAAAAGAAAAAGAAAATTTTAATTTATATTTATTTCATATATAAATATACAATATATAATTTAATAAAATTTAAGCTTAAAAATCTTTTTTAAATGTGTCAGGAGCAGAATTTTGAAGGAAATGGGATTCTGAGAGGTTGACTTCATGCTATGAAGCTTCATACTACAATACTGTTTGCTTTTTTTTTTTGAGGGAGAGAGATTAAAATATGGGATTTTCTTTGTGTGATGCCCCAGGGACCTGCTTTTCTGATTCTCAAGTCCAGACAGAATCATTTCATGAGGGGTCCTGTTATGCTTACAAGACTTCCTGCTCAACTCACTCACTGGAGTGCACCTGCTCGCCAGCAACTTTACCCCTTCACAAGTTACCCCACTGGTGGGGAGACCCATCCTGCCCTACCAGAAAGTCAGAGGGGCCATGGGGGAGGACACAGGAGAGAGCAGATCAGGGGAGGGGCTGTACTGGGGGATAACTGTTTGGGGGGGTGGAGAGGGGAAAGATGGGGAGAAAATGTGTAACTCAAAATCTTGTGGAAATGAGTGATGTCAACAGGAAAATAAAGAAATCAATTTATTTTTTTTTTAAAGAATCTCCCCACCTTCTTCCCAGCTCCTTCCATGTTTTTGTCTTCCCAAATTCCAATGTAAGCTGATTCTTGGCACTTAGCATACTGCCTGTCAAAAAGGAAGCTTGTCAGAAATACTTGTATTTGTCTTTATCTGAATGAGTTAAAAAGCATTTTAAAAGTGAAATATTTTTCAATGATCAGGCATTTCTTTTTTCTTTCCCACCTCCCCCCTCTACTGAAAAAGTAAACAGGAAACCCCTCAGGACAAAGAAGTAAAATAGATTTCCGTACTGGCAACATTCAAAAACGTGTGTCTCGTTCATCACATTAGCCCATCACCTATCAGGAAATGGGCAGCAGCTGTTCTCCATCCTCTGGAATAACTGCTGACTATTGGCTCAATCAGAGTTGTTTTTAAAAACTGCCTTCGAGGGGCGGCTAGGTGGCGCAGTGAATAGAGCACCGGCCCTGGAGTCAGGAGTACCCAAGTTCAAATCCGACCTCAGACACAACACACACACACGAAAAACTAGCCGTGTGACCCCAACTGCCCTTCAAAATAAAATAAAGTTTTTTAAAAACTGCCTTTGTTTAGCATATGGCCATCATGGGATAAATTGGTTCTCACTTTACTCTGTATCAGTCCATACAGTCTTCCCAGGCTTCTCTGAAACATTCTCACAATTTCTTACGGCACATTAGTATGCCACTACATTCATACGCCGTAAATGCCGTAATTTGTTTAAGCACTCCCCAAATGGTGAGCACTTCCCTTAGTTTTCAATTCTCTGCCACCATCCAGTCTCAGTAAATATGAAAAGACGGTTAAGCCCATACTCCATGCCAGGCTGGATGTCGCGTTAGAGGTGGGGATGTGAATACAAAAGTCAGATCCTGCCTTCGAGAAACTTACATTCTATTCGGGGAGATCAGGTGACACACAGGGTAACAGGGCCAGGAAGGACCTCTAAGGCTGGGGAGCCCCAGGAATGCTTAACTGATCCATAAGGTAGCTGCCCCATTCAGTAACTAGAGTGCGGAGTGAAGGGCGGGAGTTGGGAGGGCACAGCGTGGAGGCAGAGCAGATGGCCAGAAGGCCAGGGCTGTTGGCTCAATTCGATGTAGAAAGTGAGCTGATCTAGGCCGGCTGAATATAACGGACTCAAGATGGTTCAGCTGGGAACGGCAGAATGGATTAACAGCCCCAGTGGGTTTTGAACGGCTAGTCAAGGGTGCTGTTTCAGGCAGGGAAAAGTGGGACAGCAGCAGGAGAATAATAGGGCACTATGGTCAGGGTAGATGGATGGGAGGGGAGGTATTTACTTGGTAGAGGCCTAGTGCTGGGGCAGCCAGGTGATGTCATAGTGCACAGAGCTCTGGGCCAGGAAGACATCTTCCTCACTTCAAATCTGGCCTCAGACGCTTAATAACTGTGACCCTGGGCAACTAACCCTGTTTGCCTCAGTTCCCTCATCTGTAAAATGAACCAAAGAAGGAAATGGCCAATATTCCAGTGTCTTTGCTAAGAAAACTCCAAACGGGGTCACGGAGAGTTGGACATGACTGAAATGATGGAACAACCACAAAATATGGAGGGCTATTGGAGTTCCCATTGAGTTTGCAATAAAGAACAGTCCACCCAGATTTCCCTTCTCTCTGTTCCTCACACTGTACGCAATCTTCTGTCTCTGAACAACAATAAAGCTACTATTAGTCCATGTCTCCATCTTATCTATGAGACTTTCATGGGAGACTTGGTCCAGGGCTTTGCAGAAAACCAGACATGTTACCTTAGCAACATTCCCCTTACTTACCAAGTAAACCTTGTAAGGAAATAGAATTAGACCTGCCTAGCAGGACTGTTCCTGATGAAAGCCTGATGGTTGTCAATGACCAATGACTCCTCTTCTAAATGGCCATAAACCATCCCTTTAATGTGTTGTAGAGTTTTTCTAGGAATTGAAGTCAAGTTTCCCAGTCTAGAGTTTGATAACTGGATTTATTGCAAAGGGAGGTAGCAATGGTCAGAGGCAGCTTCAGAATCAAAGGGTCACAGATCAGGAGCTGGGAGGAGACCAAAGGGCCCCACCCCCACCCCAGACCACTCTCTCGTTTAAAGAGTATCAACAGGCCTCTCCATGGTCATGCAAAGATTTTCAGTTTGCTGGTTACTGTGGAGGTAGAGAGAGGGACCCTGTGTCTTCTCTCTCCTGGCATAAGTCCATCTGGAAACTAGCCGTCATTTTTGTGCCAATGGGCAGCACCACTCACTCCTTTGCGTGAGAATAATGACAGATCAGCCAGTCTGCTCCCCTCCTTCAATGTGAGCTACACTTCCCAAGAATGGCTGGAGACAACTTTTGATCCTGGTCTAGCTCCTTCCACATCTGTTCTTTTCCATCTGCTATAAATACTGGTGGTAAAATAGCATGTGTTCAGAGTTCCCTTAATTTAGAGAATTCTCCTTGTACATTAACCTTCCCATGTCATAGCTTGGGATGTGAATAGGAATAAAGTTTCCTTACTGACTTAGTTCTCAGACTTTGAGCAGTGACTGTTTTAATCACAACACTGAAATGAAAAATTTAATTTAACTTTTAACCCAAAGAAATCCTTCCCATTTGCCAGATTCCTCTGAGAAAACTTTAGCTTTCTGTGACAATATCTTGACCCACAATGCCACTGGCCATAACTGGAGCCCACCACAGCCCAGAAGAATAAGTTTTGCCATAATTTATGTAAATTTCACATGCATTTTTTTTGGTTAGAAGTGAACTGGGAAAATGAAATACTCACCTTTATGCACATACATGTTCTGCTGCAAAAATGTGCTATCTAACAAATGTAGGAAAACTGTAAGAAGATGTGTGAAACGACAAAGCACACATATTAATCATCTCTAATGCTGCAAAGATTCGTTCCTGTTTTATATTACATAAAAACAAATAGTTGAAGTTTTTTTGAATCTCTTATCCAGAAATACAAAAAAAAAATTACTGTCTGACCTGAGGGAGCTTCTGATGAAACTGAAGCACTTCTGTCCAGAATGAGCACAGGTGTTTGGTCACAGAGACTAATACCATCATTAACCATAGGGCAACAATGACAAGAGCCCCATAATTATTCTGGACACATGGGAGAAAATACAGTAAATGGCTGGGTGTTTTTAGTCACTGAAAACCAGAAGCTACAGTAATCCATGAGGTCCAAGCTACATCACTCTTTGCTAAGTCACTTCAGTGGGTTTAAGGCTGACTGAAGTTGAAATAAAATTTTAATTTCTTTGGTAAAAAGCTCGCACATCCCCCCGCCCCCAATAAAATACAAATAAGAACCCACACCAACGCTTCCAAAGTTTTGATTTAGGATAATAGGCAATGTGATTTCAGAAGTAAAAATTAGTAATTTTACATATGGTTTTAACTTGGATGAAAATTGGGGTCCCTGGGGTAATATATCCCCATTATAAGCTCTTAAAGGATGTGTATGTATAGGTATACACACTCAGCCTTTCAAAAGAGTAACTGGATGGTCTTAGAGAAGCAACCTTGATGTTTTCTTTAAACTGACCTGATAGGTCCGTGCCATTGTCTTCAGGGCCAGGATTTAGCCCTCTTCTTGAACTAAGGTTAGCCATTAAGAGGACATATGTGTATGGCCAGAGAGGTATCCAATGGGAGGACATAAATTAGAGGAAGGAACAAAAGAGGGCTTTTTTTCTGGAAGTTGGTAGCTAAGATAAATGAAATTCCTAGAAATTCCTAAACAATGATTTTTCTCATCTTTCTCTTCCTTCATTGGTTCTGAGGAAGAATATTTTTTCTCTTGAAGTTTCTTAACATCCCATACAATTTCATGGAAAGGTTGGTCTAATTTCATCCTGATTTTTGCAGATGCCTTCATATACATCTTTACTTGCTCTCCAGTTTGCTATCTTTCTTATATGACCCATCTTTGATGGTTAAGATCTGCTTTATCATGAACTAGAATGACTGGAAACTCATTGTGGTGTTTTACTCTGAGGATCTGTTTACGGATTTTACAGATTTCTTCAAAGATTCCTTGACAGGTGACTGAAAAGACTGCAAGAAAACCTCTCCAATCCTTATATCTTATTTTTTCATCATCCTAAACTCTTCTTGCCCTTCTGTGACAAGTATATCGAACCATTTCCTAAAATCTAACACAGTTTGGTTATGAATCTTCAATTGTTAGATCATAATCTTTAAGATAGGACTGGCTGAACTGGAGAGAGAATGCTGATTTGCTAACACTGCTTCCACTAACCACCACTACCCAGTACTTCTGGCCAGTCAGGCCACCATGGTCATGTGGTGTGG
Organism: Pseudocheirus occidentalis; assembly: GCA_028646575.1. Lineage (NCBI taxonomy): Eukaryota > Metazoa > Chordata > Mammalia > Diprotodontia > Pseudocheiridae > Pseudocheirus > Pseudocheirus occidentalis. The sequence continues at coordinate 383,291,348 of CM053593.1, read as the reverse complement.
CAACTGTTTGGCCCAGTAAGTTCATGCTTAGGCCCTGCTTCCCCCTCTTCCATAAGGCATGGCACCTTCAGGAGGCAGGGATGGAAGGCATTCTCTTCAGCAGCAAAGGAAAGTAGGCTCAAGCAATACTACAAATGAAATTGCAACCCTTTAAAAACAGGGCCTTGCGTATTGTCTGGCATCACTAATTCTAATCCTCTCCCATTAAAAACCATAAAAAAAGCAAACAAGCATAGCCAAGTAAATGACATGTTGAGTTCCCAAATATCCATACCCAAAATATAACTCTGTGCTTTGTGCACACCCCCCTTCTGTGAGGAGGCAGTTTCATAAAGATCTTCTAGAGACAAGGTGGTGATTGGGATTGCATTGACCAGAGTTCATGAGTCTTTCCAAGCTGTTTTCTTTGCAATGTTGCTATCTTTGTAGAAACTGTTCTCCTGGTTTTGCTTCCTTCACTCAGGGTCATTTCTTGTGGTGCCATAACATTCCATTATTCACACATTACACCTTGTTCAGCCATCTCCCAATTGACTAAGGCAATCTAAGGTACTTTTAGGTCCTAGTTCCTTTCTCTGCCCCGTTTAGTTCTAGGATGAGGGAGATTGTTTTGTGTGTATATTTCTCCTGTGATGTTATCTTCCTCCATTTTATCTCCCTCCCCTACATCCCTGTTGAGTTTGGTTAATTGATATGCCAAACAGCATGTGTGTTAAACTGCCCTTTGCCCATCATATACAAGAATAATATTTTATTTATCCTCCCTTCTCGTTCTCTACTCCAAACCCTGAAAAGAGAAGTCCATTCCAGGGTCCTCCATTTAATTCCCTCAATGCCCATTGAAAACATTAAGGTTCTCAAGGGACATTTGTTTCTCCCCCGATTTCCAAGAATATTGGTACTACATAATCATACAGCTCCCTTCGACTACTCAAATAAACTTGCCTTCCAGGTTGTTTTGTAATCTTCCATTTGCATTTTTGAGGTTCCTACTAAAAGCTTGTCTTATCAGAAACACTTGGAAGTTCTTTGTTTCATGAAAGGTTCGTTCCCCCCAATCCCTGGTAGGATTATACTTAACTTTGTAGTTAACTAGATTTGCAAATCTATTTTTGCCTTTTGAAATATTGTACTCCAAGATCTCCTCTAGTTTTCAGTAGAAGCTGATGGATTTTAGATGATGCTGGCCATAGTCCTTTGGTACTTGAAAAACTCCTTTCTGTATGCTGGTGATAATTTTTTTGATGTGAGACAAAGGCATTTTGGTTCTAAGATTTCTAGAGCTTTCCCTTTCAGGAAGTGATTAGTGGATTCTATCTTAAATTCTCTGGATCTAATAGAGTTTCCATGCTTTTTTTTTCTTTAAATTACAATTTTCATGGAATTCAGTGATACTTAAGTTATCACTACTTTGCCTGTTTTCCATATCAGTTCTTTTTTTATAAGAATTTTTACTTTTCCCCCTTAGTTCTTCACTGACTTTGTTCTAATATTCCTTGCTGCTTCATGGAATCATTGATTTGTGTTTGAGGTAATCTAGCTTCTAAAGACTTTCTCGAATTAAGCTTAGGGAATATTTTAAATCTATTCCATTCATAATTTTTACTTTTACTTAACTTCATTTCTTCTAGGTATTTATGGAGTACTTGTGGAACATTCCCTTTACTCTCTGCTTGCAGCTCTTAGAGTTGCTCATTTGGAGAATGTATCTACAAAAATGTCTGATACAGGTCAATATTGTCTTATATTTACCTATTTCTCTAGCTTTATTTCCCCAACTAGCCTTTGTGCCAGGGCCAGGCTCAGAACCTGGCAAGGTTTTGGGTCTAGTGGTTGACTGCTTTGTCACATTCTAGGTTACATGGGCTTTTAAACTTTCACCTCACTAAGCCTCCCCCAGATTCTTTGAGGTTCTGAGACCTGGGTCTTTTAGCCTTTCTCTGATATCTCAAAAAGAGTACTGGGGTCCTCAGAGTCCCTGGACCAGGGCTATCCTGTTCTGAGAACTGCTGCACCACAGTGGTCCCTACCTGTTCCCACTCCTAGGGATTCTAATGTCCCGGCACTGGGGCCTTCTTGGAAAATCTCTCTGCTCTTGTGCCTCCAGACACAGAGACTTGTAAACTAAACATGACCCTGGCCCAGATCTGGTTGTGCTAAGAGGCTATCCTGTGCTGGAAATAGACTTCCAGTGTCCTTCTCTCCTACTGTCCTCAGGTTCTCTGGCTATCCTCTTATGCACTCTGAAATCACTTATAATAGTTTCTCATTAGATTTATTGATTATTCAGTGTGCTGTGGCCTCCAAAGCTTTGTTGGAGTAGGTATGTGGGAACTGAATGGTCTGACTATAAATAATAGAGGTAGCCATTTTGACTGATATAAAGCCTTAAACTTTCTAATTAATTCTTTGTAGATTTCCTAGGATTTTCTACATGAACCATGATGTCATTAGCAAATTAAGTATAGTTTTGTCTCCTCTTCGTCTGTTTTTATATAAAACCTGTTTTCCCCTCTTCTTCTTGCTATTGTTAGCAACACTAGAAGGATGTCATAAAACAGCAAATATAGAGGTTGCCTGCTTTCCCTTCTATATTTTTTAATTATTTATTTTTAGTTTTCAACATTCATTTCTATAAGTTTTAAATTTTTTCCCCCTCCCTCCCCAAGACAGCCTGCAATCTGATACGGGCTCTACACATACATTCCTATTAAACACATTTTCACATTGGTCATATTGCATAGAAGAATTATAACAAATGGAAAAAACCATGAGGAAAAAAACATAAAAAATAGCCCGCTTCATTCTGCATTCTGACTCCATAGTGCTTTCTCTGGGTATGACTAGCATTTTTCATCATGTGTCCTTTGGAATTGTTTTAGGTCCTGGCATTTCTGAGAGGTACTAAGTCTATTAACAACCTTTCTATATTTCTTGTGGAAACTTATTCTGTTCTCCCATTGCAAATAATGCTAGCTTTTCTACCAATGCTTTTCTCCATATTAAAGCTCTTTCTATGTGTTTGTTTTGTAGAATTTTTAGCATGAATATTGTACTTTGGCAAAGGCCTTTTCCCTATTTATTGAGTTAATAATGTGGTTTTAGATGGTTTTAAAATATATATACGTGTGTGTGTGTATATATATATATATATATATATATATATATATATATATAAAATTATTCTAATGGCTTTCATAATGTTAAACTACCCTTGAATCCCTGGTATTAATCCCAGCTAATTATTGGGGGGAGAGATGACATGCACGATTTTATCTAAAAATTTTTTTGAATGCTATGAGATTATAATGAACAAGTTTAGCCCAAAGAAAGTATATATACCTTTGAGGTATGCATACCTCTTAAGAGATATGGAGAACTGGGTGTGGAATTCTGCATCTAATAATTTTTATTATGTTACTTAGTTTTGTTGAACTTTTTCCCTCTTTATTATTACAAGGAGTAACTTCCTGGAGGGAGAGGAATACAACAGAAAATGCAGGTGACGTTAAAACAAAAGATCAATGAAAAAATTAATAAAAGTTAGTAGAATTCTTGAAGAGACATTTGGAATAAGCTGCATCTGAAAGTCTAGTCTTTACTAGATGAGTGAGCTCCATTAGAAAGCAAAGTCAAAAAAGCAAAAGAACAGAAAAAAAGAAGTAAGAGAGCTCTTCGAAGAAGGAATGATAGACATAAATAATAGAAACTATCAAAGAGGTACTAAGAAGTATACTCTCAACAGAAAGTATTGTCAAATGAGATGTCCACTTTGGGGAGGGGGTCAGGGGAAGGTAAGCAATAAAGTCAAATAAAGATAGAACAGATCAGTTCTGCAGTGACTGTTGGTGTAGCAGACTAGCATTAGGACTTTTCTCAAGAATAAGAACCCAAATCTCTACAAACAAGGAAATATTCTATTCCACATCCAAAGCATGCATACTTGCCTGTTCAATCTTTGGGGCCCAATAGCAGTGAGGATGATGGCTCCTTTTTGTACAAAAGTGCTCAGAATGTGTTGGTTCTTGATGTCTCACTGAGTCATGGCCATGTAGTCTCCTGCTAAACCAGTTCTTCCCCCCTGGATATAGCCTCCTCTGGGCAAACTTTCAAGAAACTATAATCCAATTAGCCTTGGAACACTTGGGGGGGGAGGGGAGAGGTGAACTAAGTGAGTACAAACTCCACTAGTTCTCTATATCTAGTTGATCCCTGACCACAATATGCTTAACATCTTATTCACTCACTCACCCTACTCATTTTGACATGCCAAACATAGCAACAAGTTTTCTCTTGCATGAGTTTTCTTTAGAGAATAAAGTTTTATCTTCTGCTGAAACTATCCTCCACATTTATTATATTTCAAGGGTTTCTCTTAGTATAAATTTATTTCCCAATGATACTCTCTGGCTGAAGGTTTCTTAGTTTCCATTTAGGTTTCTTTTAATTATGAACTAAAATATCAAAAATAGAATAAAAATATACAAAGGAACAAGAATTTACATGAATATATAAACTTATGTACACTTTAAGTATTAAATTTAACAAAATAGTAATAAATCTATCCTTGTCAAAATACATTATGCTTAATTCTGTGTACTTTTAATTATTTTAGACACTTTTTCTTTCCTTTTTTTTGTATCAGTATCTACCTATACCTCACATTTCTCATGCAAGGTAAAAGCTCTCTGTTGTAATGAATATAATTAAGTAAAATAAATTAATATTAGTCATGTCTGAAAACTTCTGAACCCTTAGTCCAAGGGTCAGCAAATTTTGGCCCATGGAAGGCCCACCACTTGCTTCTGTACAGATCCAGTTAAGAATAGTTTATACATTTTTAAATACAATGAAACTTTATTTTATGAAGTAAAAACTATTCTCAGGTTTGGGGCCATAACAAAACAGGCAGTACACCCTGCTGGGCCCAAACCCCTGCAGTAGGTCCATCATTTCTCTGCCAAGGGGTGGGAAGCATGCTTCAACACCTTGCTTCTAGTGATGATTGATCATTACACTGATTTCTGAAGTTGTTAAAGGTAATTTTTCTTCACAGTATAATAACTGTTATATAAATTGTTCTCCTGGTACTAAAGTAGTCCTGAATTCAAAGGATTTCTCTTTATAGTATGTCCTTTGATGTCTATCTAATAAGATTTTCACTCCAGCTGAAGTCTTTCACATATTAATCTTTTAGCAGTGAATTCTGATATATAATGTGTCTCCTCTCAATGAAGTCTTGCCCACATTTATTACAAAAGGTTTCTCTCCATATGAGTTCTCTGATCCCAATTAGGTTTGCCCTCCACTTGAATCCTTTGCTATATCCATCACATTCAATGGGTTTCTTTTCAGTGTGAGTTCTCTGGTGAGCTTTAAGAATGTTATCAGTAAAGGCCTTCACTTATGACTATATTCAAATGGTTTCACTCTTATATGAATGACTTCTCTGGTGGCTTTTGAGTCCATTACTTGAACTGAAGGCCCTCCCACACTCATTGCATTCAAAAGGTTTCTCACCAGTATGAATTTTCTGATGGCTTTTGAGAACATTGAGTGAACTGAAGGCTTTCCCACATGCATTATATTCAAATGGTTTCTTCCCAGTATGAGTTCTCTGATGCCTTTTGAGCCCTTGGCTCTCACTGAAGGCTTTCCCACATATATTACACAGAAAGGGTTTCAGTCCAGTATGAATTCTCTTGTGGGTGATAAGTTGTTCCCTTCGGCTGAAGACTTTCCCACATTCATTACACTCAAAGGGTTTCTCTCCAGTATGAGTTCTTTGATGTCTATTAATGGATGCCCTCTCACTAAAGGTTTTCCCACACTCATGACATGCAAAGGGCTTAACTCCTGTATGAATTTTCTGGTGTCTAATAAGGCTTCCCTTCCGGCTAAAGCCTTTCCCACATTCATTACATTCAAAGGGTCTTTCTCCAGTATGAGTTCTATGATGTGTGGTGTGTATGCTTTCACTGAAACTTTTCCCACATTCATTACATTCAAAAGGTTTCACTCCAGTATGAATTCTCTGATGTCTAATAAGGTTTTCCTTCCGACTAAAGCATTTCCCACATTCATTACATACAAAAGGTTTCTCTCCAGTATGAGTTCTCTGATGTATAACAAGGCTTGACTTCCACTGGAAGCCTATTCCACATGCATTACATTCAAAAGGTTTCACTCTGGAATGTGTTTTCTGATGGCTTTTCAGGACACTTCTGTCACTGAAGGAATTCCCACATATATTACATTCAAAGGGCTTAACTTCTGTGTGAGTTTTCTGATGGATTTTCAGCACACTTTTCAAACTGAAGGCTTTTCCACATTCATTACATTCAAAGGGCTTTTCTCCAGTATGAATTCTCTGATGTCTATTAAAGGACCCCCTCTGACAGAAGGCTCTCCCACATTCATTACATTGAAAGGGTTTCTCTCCAGTATGAGTCCTCTTATGCATAATAAGATGCCCTTTCCAAGTGAAAGCCTTCCCACATTCATTACATTCAAATGGTTTCTCCCCAGTATGAGTTCTCTGATGGCCTTTGAGGACTTGGCTCTCTCTGAAGGCTTTCCCACATACATTACAGAGAAAGGGTTTCACTCCAGTATGAGTCCTCTCATGAGTAATGAGTTGTTCCCTCCTGCTGAAGACTTTCCCACATTCATTACATTCAAAGGGTTTCTCCCCAGTATGAGTTCTCTGATGTCTAGTAACAGATGCCCTCTCACTGAAAGTTTTTCCACATTCATTACATTCAAAGGGTTTCACTCCAGTATGAGTCCTCTGATGTCTAATAAGGTTTGACCTCCAGTTGAAGCCTATCCCACATTCATCACATTCAAAGGATTTTTTTCTAATCTCAATTTTCTTCTTTTTAACTAAGCCTCCTTTGTTGCTAAAGATTTTCCCATAGTTATTACACTGGAATTTCTCTCCAATATGAGTTTTTTGATGTCCAATAACATTTGATCTTCTTCCAAATGGTTTTCCATATTCACTGTGTTCATGTAACTTTTCTCCAGCATGTATTCTATAAAATTTAATTAGATCTGAATGGTAACTGAAGTGCTTCTTCAATTTGTACTTAGAAAAGTTCTTACCTAAGGAGAATGTATTACACATAAGTAGGTTTGAAAAATCCCTGAAACTCTTTCCAAGTGTCTTACATTTTTGGAGACTTTTCTCCATAGTCCCTCTCCATAATGGAACAAAGACTGACTTAAGGAATGAACTTTTCCCCAAGGTATGACATTGAGGTACGCTCCTGTCATTAAAAATAGTTCTCTAAGACACTGTTACTTGTTTAGCTCACCTCTTCTGGTCAACCCTCTCTTTCTCTAAATTAAGGTTATATTCCACAGCTTCTGTCTCTGTAGACTGCCAAGAACTAGTCTTTGTTAGTCTTGTCTTGGCTGATGCTCTTGTACAAATGTCCTGCATCAGACTTGGGTCTTTGGTTTCAAACCTGGTCTCCTAACTAAGATAATCTGAAAGACAACTTTAAAGTAAATGGTAATTATTACCTGTGATAATAGAAAGGAATCTTTAGTACAAATTAGTTTCTAGCGATTTCATCAAGGAGAATAAGGCATCTTTTGGGTCAGGCAAAACCAATACAGTTTAGGGGAACTGAAGACAAAGACAAAGGAAGTGATAAGAGTGTCTAGCTGCCCTAGACGCAATGAATTACATTCTTTGAAATTCTAGGTTTCATTAAAACAACACTCGATGAAAAATAGAATTATCTTCTGTAGGATAGAATTGTGGAAAACCACACAGTAAAGGGGAAAGAGTAGCTCTGTGTATACATGTACAAGACTTTATATTATTTCTATTACATTTGATCAGTTTCAGCCTCATGTTTGTACCTTTTGGAACCTGACACCCCTTGTATTAGCTATCTCTCCATGCTCTGTGTCATATTTAGTTTAGTTCTGTCAGTTTAATGAGTATACAATATATGCCTACATCCGAGCCTTTGATTAAAACATTCAACAGCACAGCTCAATAGCATTCTTCACTACAAAACTCCTACATATGGTACTAACCATTAACAACAACTCTGAATCTGGCCATGACTAGTTCATTATCTAACCCATATCTCTATATCTTCTCCACAAGAAGAGTACAAAAGCCTTCATCAAAACTTGGCTAAAATCTAAGTAAACTCTATTCATAGCACTCCCCTTAAGTAAGAGTTTAGTAATCCTATAGAAAAGAAAATAGGATTAGTCTGGTGTGATAGGTTTTTGATTAAGTCATTTTTCAATTACTCCTTCCCCAGCTAGACATTCACCAATGATCTGTTTAGTGTTCCAATTCTGGAAATTTTCCTAGGAATTAAAGTCAAGTTTATTGGCTTACAGTTTGACCACTCTTCTCTTTTTTGGAAAAACTGGAATATTTGTCCTTCTCCAATCTTGTACTACCCTCTCCTGTTTCCCACAATCTTTCAAATACCACTGAGAGTGACAGAGCAACCACAGGTGCCTTTTCTTTCAACGCCTGAGGATTCAAGACCTAATGCTTTCCAGACAAGAGACCAGAATTTATCATGGGCAGCTAAGTGCTTTCTTACTTTCTCTTTATCTTCAGTACCATCTCCCTGTTAGTAATTTTTGTGCCTTAATTTTTAGTGGGAAGATCATTGTCCCTCACAGAAAAAATAAATCATAAAAACGGAACAGCTCTATTTTCTCTGTTGTCAGTTATCATAAATCTGTCCTTTGCAGGCAAAGGCCCTATCCTTTTACAGATCTTCTTTTTTCTCCTAATAGAAGAAAAGTATGACATATAACATCAATTTGACTTACACAACACTTTTTGTTAAAAAAAAAAAAAGCACAGAGTTCCTCTGGACAACTCTGTCAGTATCTGCCAGTACTGAAAAATAAGGTACTCCACAAAGCACCTACAGTTCACCAAGCCCAATTAGTGTATTTACTCGATCAGCTGGTAGAAGACAGGATGTGTAGTGATAACCTACGGATCATAGATCTCCCAGGAGAACATGCAGGACAAAAAAACCTTGACACCATAATGAAGAAAGTTCTGAACATAGAAAATGAAATTACAATTGAAAGAATTCACAGGTTGCTTCCAGAAAAAAACCCAAGGCTGAAAACTACCAGACACAAAGGAAGTAAATTTAACGGTTTGGCTCTGTAAGCCATCACATATTCCAAAATCTTTATAGCAGTACTCTGTGATAACTAAGAACTGGAAGCAAAGCAGATGCCTATCAATTTGGGAATGGCTAAACAAATGGTGGTACATGAATGTAATGGAATATTACTAGGTTTTAAGAAACAATGTGTATGATGAATATGAAGAAGCATGGAAAGATTTACATGAACTGATGCAGATCGAAGTCAGCAGAACCAAAGAAACACCATACACAGTGACTACAACAATGTAAATGGAAAGAACAACAATGCACCAAAACATATGAGACAGAATTATAAAGATAAAACAGGACTTGAATGAAGATGTGGGAAGACACCCTGCTTTGTGGAGGTGGGAGGTCACAGGGGTCACACATGGCACAGGTTTTCTGATTTCTCAATGCACTGGTCAGTGGTGGTTTTTTTCCTTTCTAGAAAGTACTACTTGTCTTATGGGATGTCTCTCAGGGAGGGAGAGAAGGGATACATGGGATGCTAATGGTGATGTAAAAAATAGGAATTATCAGGAAAAACTCAAAAAATACTGAGAGGAGTTAATCTGGAACTTACAACTAGTCAGTTTGTGGTTGTGTGTGTGCATGGTTTGTCCTTTGTTCATGAAGACCATAACATCAGGGAGATGATGCTATGACTTGCAATTGAATTTGTCTGAGTGACAGAGGGCTGTGTAAGGTCACCATTCTCACATTCTCCTCCAGAGTCTTCTGAGTCCAGTGGCCTGTTAACAATCAGGATAACTAAAGATGGCCCAGGATGTAGTGGGAGAGTTTGGCCTTTTTAAGCTAAGGTCTTTTCAAGTTCTTACTTTAGGGAGGCAACACCCATTCAATGAATTTTTAAGAATTGAGTCAAGGAAAAAAAAAAAAGACTATACCCTGATATCTCAAAAGTCTTTGACATCTTAAAGTTTATTTTTTCACTCTTTTTCTTAGGACTGGTTAACAAGGCTACCTTCCTTTCTTCATTGAAGAATTCATTTTTTTTATGTGTACAATGTTTCCTGCTATTGGCAATTGCCTTGCTGTGGATAGATGAAGATACAAAACTTCAATGATCCCACCCTAGCATCCCTTGTCAATGACTTCAGTAAAACCTGGATTGCACTCATATTATTTTTCTTGAAGACATTTTTAGGAGTTCCTCACATCTAAATTTATGTTTTATTCAAAGATCCCAGTGTAAATTTCTGTTATATTTTCTTACTCATAGAGATGTGAAATAAGCTTATGTCATATAGTTCCTATATTAATATTAGAGTTAAAATAACTATAATCCTATATTTAAAAATTAAAGTATCAATATTTGAATTTGAAAAAAAAAAAGAATTGAGTCAAGGAATGTTCCCTCTAATAAAAAAAAAGTCAAACCAGGAGGGGAAAATGCTCAGGGTTGCTGGGCAAAAGAAAAACATCTACTATTTACATTCACTCTGAGTCAGGAAGGCCCAAACAACCATTAAGTGGTCCTTAGGCAAGGACCTATTGTCCAGTCATGAGATTCAGAGTAAGTTGGGTTTAAGGTTTGGTCTTCGAAAAAGAAACCTAGCTAGTAAACCCCAAGTTAACTAGGTAGCTTTCAGCTACCAAAATTTACCTTCCTTTGTCCAGAACACCCTCAGGTAAAGGAAGGGGACAGGAGAGAAGAAAACCATGACATCAGGGAGATGATGACATGACTTGCAACTTTGATTGGAGTGAGGGAGGACCGTGCAAGGTCACCAGCCTCACTTTCTCCTCCAGAACCATCTGGGTCCAGTGGTCTGGTATCAATCAGGATGACTGGAAAAGGAACTAGGCAGATAACGCTTATCATAAAGCCCAGCCAGAATTTCTACCCCTACCAGTTAATCATCAGGTTTAAAATACTGGAGGGCTGTGCTAAATTCCACACTGTAAGGAAAACCTTGGCTGTTACATGATTTTCCTTACAAATAAAATGGCAGCACTAGATTCAACAAAAAGGAAATTTAGAAATTCTTATGACAATATTGATAGGGGATTGGGGATTATGGTTTGGGAAATATTCTGACCAAAAGAATTAGTAGAATTTAAGGTGACTTTCTGGGTACCCATGTGAAACACACATAAAGAATGTGTTAGTTATAATTTGCAACTCTAGGCAAGCAGAATATTCTTATCTATCCAACAAAAGGAAGGTATTATTGAAGGAACAGATTTGATTATATAAAAATAGAGAGTTTTTCCAAAGAAAAAGCAGTATTTCCAAATGAGAAAGAAAAGAAATAGACTGGGGAAAATATTCTTGATAGATTTCTTAGAAAAAAATGAAATCCTTGGGGCAGCTAGGTGATGCAATGAATAAAGCACCGGCCCTGGAGTCAGGAGAACCTGAGCTCAAATCTGGCCTCAGACACCTGACACACTTACTAGCTGTGTGACTTTGGGCAAGTCACTTAATCCCAATTGCCCCTCCAAAAGAAAAAAAAAAATGAAATTCTTACAGAAATGGAGGGAGTATAGCACAGGGGAAAGAACAGTGCCTCAGGAGTCAAAGGAACTGAATTCAAATTCTCCAACTCCTGACACTTATGTCAACATGGATTAATCAGTTGATTTTCCTATACCTGTTTCCTAAAGTATAAAATGAAGGAATCTGAGGTAGATTCAAGCTCTAGAACTTTGATCCTATGAATGAGGAATTTTTTTGTTTCTTTTAAATGGATTTTTATTTATATGTGTTTTTATATCATATCATCTACATTTCCCATCACGCCCTCTGCCCCTTGTTGTCCCCCCCAAAAATTCTGATAATGAGGAATTTTTTTTTAAAAAAGAACAAACAAAAAGCTAACCAAGAATTCCCCCAAATCTTCAATTTTTTGAAGTACTCCACACCCATGGCTCCCAACCACAACAAAGGATCTCTTTTTTCAAGCCAAGCTTGGGCATAGTAATTTCGCAGCCCTCAATTTTGATTGTTTTATTATTTTTTTCATTTACAGGATTGTAGTTGTGTATTTTCCCCCTGGTTCTGCTTGCTTCATTTTGGATCAATTCAAATCAGTCTTTCCAAGCTTTTTTAAAAATTTAAATATATGTAAATATATATTTATTATATATTATAAAATATATATATATATATAAGTATTTGTCATATTTCTTTTTTTCTTATACAACAGTAATACTCAGTTACATTCACATACCACAATTTGGCCATTAGGCTCTCCCCACTCTAGTCCATCTTCCTTTGGTTATCAAAGTCTTTCCAAAACAGAGGTGTGACCTTGTCAATCCCTTCACCATTCAGTAAATTCCAGTGGCTCCCTATGACCATCAGGATCAAATTCAAATCCCATCTTTAAACCCTTAATGACATGGCTCCTTCCCACCTCCTCAGTCTTCTTACACATACTCCCCTCCATGAACTCCACAACCCCTCTACACAGGCCTCCTGGCTGCTCCATCTTCCAACTTCAGGTACTTTCACAGGCTGTTTTAGTGCCTGGAATTCCCTCCCCTTACCTCTTCCTCCTGGTTTCTTATAAAATCCCAACTTCTGCAAGAAGTCTTTTACAATTTCCCTTAATACTTGACTCTTAATTATCTCTAATTTATCCTTTATATATTTTGTTTGCACATAATTCTTTGCACCTCATCTTTTTCATTAAAGTGTGAGCTCCTTGAGGGCAGGGGCTGTCTTTGTATCACCAGACAGAAATGTGCCTAATCGATGTAATAACAATGCGGTTCAATCACTGCTTGCAGACTTGCTGCCACAAAAAGGGTAGCTATGTGAGAATTATTGAAATTATTATATTTTATATTTGATTTTACTCTATGATTTTATTCTGGAACCATATTTTGAATTCTACGTAACAAGGCAAAAGCCTTTTCTCTGTCTCTAACTAAAGAAACCCATGTGTGCCAAAGCTCAGTCACTTCTCTCTGAAGTGGGATCCCAAAGGTTTAAGCTTTCCCACAAGGGCTGTTAATTAAAGAAAAACTGTTTTTAATATTCTCATAAACCATTATTTCAGAATGTGCTGAAGGGTTTGTGTGTTATCCTTGGGAAGTTGGACTAAATGACCCTTCCCCAGCTTTAGCAATTAAAAAGACAGTCCTGTGGGGGCTAGGTGAAGCAGTGAATAGAGCACTGGCCCTGGAGTCAGGAAGACCTGAGTTCAAATCCAGCCTTAGACACTTAACACAAACACTAGCCATGTGACCTTGGGCAAGTCACTTAACCCCAATTGCCCTGCCTTTCCCCCTCCAAAAAGCAAACATAAAATAAAATTAAATTAAATTAAAAAGACAGTCCTGTCTTGTCCTCCAGTAGCCAATAGTCCACACACCTGGGTCTCTCAGTCGCCTCAGAACCCATAAACATTTACAAGAGCTTCCTTGCAGGCAGAAAGCAATGGTCTTCATTTCATGTCAGGGTCAGGCCCACTTTCTATAGTGTAACCAATAATGACTCTCCAACCCCTTGATGTCGCCATTTCCATAATCAATGGTATGATCTCTGTTCTGATCTGTGCTTATCAACATGAATTACACCTTCAATTCAGGGTCTTTGGCATGAAAGGACGCAAGCTTTCTTTCATCCCTTCTTTATAAGTATAGCACCCTATTAACAAACTGGTACCTCTCGTGGAGAATTGCCTCAGTTTATCTTTTTGTTAAGTTTCATACTACAGCTATAAGCATTCTCCAGGGGTCAGGAAGACCCGAGTTCCAATCTGACCTCAGCAAGTCACCTAACCCCTGTCTGCCTCAGTTTCATTTGTAGAATGGGATAACAACTGTACCTATTTCCCTAGCGTGGCTGAGGGTCAAGTAAGGTCCTCTTTGTAAAGCCCTTAGCCCAGCACCTGACACACAGAAGGTACTTAGTACTACCCAAGGTGACATCCAGAAGCCTGAGGGAACCAAAGGTGGGGCTGAGCTGTAAAAGCCAGGGCCAGGGCCAGGGCAGAGCTCCCAAGGTCTCCAGGCAGACCAGAAATGTACCAGGGACACCAGGATGCTCCCACTGCAGACCTGAGAATGGAAGGTCAGAGAGAGAAGACCAGGAAAACAGTGATAAGTCTGAGATGCTCCCAGCCCATTGAGCTGAACCAGCCCAAAGGACCTCCAAGGACACAGTGGCCAGACCAGAATGTCTCCCACAGTCTGAGATGGAGTTAGAAATGGTTCTGGTTTCATGGTCTTCAGATGATGAAAAAAAAACACACAAGAAGGGGGGAGGAAGGCAGAACTTCAGGGCACAGCAGACTCCCCGCCCAGGGTCTGAAGAGATAAAAGTCAGGTAGTGACTGGCCTGGTCTCAGCCTGTCGGTCGGTTGTCCTCAACTACAAGGTTCTAAGTCAGTCTTTCCACTGTGCTGTCAGGTCCTTTTTCTTCCTTCTGCTTTGCTATTGCCCTGAATTCTTCCACACCATTTTCCTGTCTAATACTCCACTGTACACATACACCGTCACTGGTTCACCCATTCCCTAGTCAAAGGACACCAAATCTGTTTCTTAGACTTTACTTTCACAAGTGACGCTGCTAGCAATGTTTTCGTTAATCCGGGTTATTCTTTTCTTCTTTCCCTACCTTTATGCTTTTAATTTCTTTTCCCATCTTATTGCTATTTCTAGAATTTCTAAGACTGGGTCAAAATACCAGTGAGGAAGGGAGGTGTGCTGGCATCACCCCTGTGTCTGCTAGAAAGCACCTGGTGTTTCCTCACTGCACAGAATGCAAGCTTGGGGTTAGATACTTTTCATCTTATTTTAAAAGACTCCCCCATATCATGGCAAAAGTTTTTCTGACTCTAAGAGAAAACGATGTCGTTTGGGACATTTTTTTTAATATCATTAATGATGTGAATTTTTCAGTGTAGTTAGTTCTGCTGAACCAGGTTTTATGTTCTTTTATTCTCTGAAAAATTTAGGAGGCATCAAAACAGACACTATTGATAAAACGTATTTCTAAAAAGTGAAGTTAATCTCCATTCTAAAGTAACTGATAGTAATGGAAGTTTGCATTCGAGGCATTACTCATCACTCTTTCTTGTGTATAAGGAATCTTTTTGTTGCTAATTATTAAAGCGATGACTTTTTAAACAACATGAAAGAAGGAGTGTGTACTATTTGCTGAGAAAGGAAAGGAGAGAGACAGATCTGGGGATGGCCAAGTTTCTACTTTCCAGCCCCTGGTCTCCCCCACAAAGCCCTGGAGGCCAGCTCCCTCGGCATCAGGGACTGGAGGAGATGCTGCTCGCTCTGACTCCCCTCTGCCTGTCTTGAGCTCACTCACCTGGACAAGAGCCTCTGGAGACTTGTCCCTCTGGCTTCCTTTGCACTTTTCTCTCTAACAGGGGGATCACATCCAGTTTGGAAACAGGAAGCCCTAGGAATAGGGTTAGAAATGGGAAAGGGCTGAGGTCAGAAAGTTACCAAAAATTCCATAGTTTAGTCCTAGAAAAAAAGCTAACCAAGCAAGCACACAGCTGGTGCCAGGGGCCTCTGAAACAACCCCCTACTAAGTGGGAAGAGCAGGTGGGGGGCCAGGATGGGCAGGCTTAGGAATGATAACCAGAGAATTTAATATTTGATCCAAGGGGCCAAAAGGAACCGCTTTAACGCCCACATCAGGGGGAGAGGTCAGACCTGGGACCTCTTCATTAAGTCCTTATGATGTGGAGGAAACTGAGCTGAGCCAAAAGGTGTTTACTGCTGGCCTCACTGGGAGAGGAGAGAGATCCCCGCAAAGCAGGGAAGGCTCCTGGGAGAAAGAAGCCTTCCCATTCCCCAGGGACATCAGCCTGCATGTCAATGAAACAAAGGCGAGCACAAAGAACCCATATGGCTTCTATCAGCTCCAAGCAAAGATTTTCACCTGGAAATAGCAAACAGAAAATATCCTCTCAATGGGCCACAAGGGACCTGGTTCTTAGCACACATTACTAGTAATCTTGAATTCTCTTACATAACAAGCCAAAACTCAGCTCACCTTTTCGGACGTGCCCACAGCCTACAGGACCCCTGCAGCCAGACTCTGAGTCCCGGGACCAATGGCGTGCTTACCGAGGGAGATGAGGTTCTCACAGGTCTCCAGCATCACTTCCCTGTACAGGGCCCTCTGGGCTGGCTCCAGGCATCTCCACTCCTCCCAGGTAAAGTCCACGGCTACATCCTTGAATGTCACCAATTCCTGAATCAAACACAGTCCTGCTTGTCAAGGACCACGCCTCTCAAAGACAGGTGAAGCTGAAGGCTATCAAGGCCGAGGCTCTCACACTGTTGACAGCTGCAATATTTTGTGTTTAAAATTTCCTGAATAACGACTTCCTCTAGGCTTCTCTATGCCAGACTCAGTGGCTCATGCAGTTTTATACAAATGCTCAAGTTCACCCTTTCCATAGGTGAACCCCCAAAAGATCATGCACTTTTCTCCTAATGCCTGAAACTTGAGGAGAAAAATCAGCAAACACCTTACAATTAGATACATTGCACTAACATCAGCACATTCCAAATATTAACTTACAGTTGGCTACACACGGCCTGTTACTGATCATTTTGCTTGGGACGCAGTACCCCACCAGCGGCCCATCATGCAAGGAGCTCTCTTCACAGCCCACCACTAATGGGGCTCTGCTCCTTCTCAGAGGTCACAGAATCCTCAGTGACAAAATCCAGCCCTTCCCCACCCTTCCACTCCCACCCCTGAATAACTATAACCATTATTATCATTTCCCACAATAGGCACATGACTCTGCTAAGTTCCCAAGGAAGTGCCTGCAGTCTTTGACGACAGTTTTCTCCCCAAGAAAGAGGGTAAACCAGCCCATTCCCTCAACAAACTCCCTTTTCATCTTCCCTAAGGGTCTAACCAACAAGCCTTTCTCTGGGCTTGTATCATGCAAGGGCACAAATGCAGCCTGAGGGTGGGCAGCCCACCTTTCTAGTAACTGCCCACCTGACCAGTTCCCCCTTCTTTTTTGGAGGGGGGCTTGCAGACTTTTTAATTTGGGGCTCCCAGAGCCAAGTGCTGCGCCAAGCACTGTACAATCAATATTTCCTCAGCTGTTAATGTCTCGGTAACCTGGTTTCTTCCATTCCGTTCTCCCATTTTCCCAGCAACTTCTTCCAAGCAATAAGACCTCACCCAAGTGGCTCCCACTCTTTGCACTGTTTCCTTTGTGATCCCTGACTTATTTTTGCTTCCATATGAATTTCGTTATCATTTTTTCTACTACCAAAACATAACGCTTGGGGAGTGTGATTGGTGTGGCATTAAATAAGTAAATTCATCTAGATAATAAGGTCATTTTTATTATATTGACTTGTTCTACTTATGAGCCCAGTCACACGGCTAGAAAGCTCTGAAGCTAGATTTGAACTCAGGTTTTCCTGACTACAAATCCATGCTCTATCCACTCTACCACCTAGCCGCCCTCACTTCCTGCGACATGGGACCATAAACTGAAGACTGTCCTCCAAAAGGGCAGTGCCGGTAGTGACAGCACCCTGAGGCGCTGGGACACCTTCCATGTCCTCCTGCAGGCCCTCCCTCTCCCTGGCCCTTCGGTCTCCTCCCAGATCTCTGCACACTGTAGGCCTTCCCTAAGTCTTTTATCAGCACACACATACTCATCTTCGCCTCATCACTGCCTTGCCCGTAACAGGAGATTAATACATGTTTGCTGATCTGAATTTTCTAACAGAAAAATCCTGAGGACTGCAGTGACCTTCCAAGTCTGGCTCCTCTACTGCAAGCAGATGCTATTGTCCACCATTCACAGGTTCTACAATCAGATTATATATCTGACATTTGTCCATTTACATCTCACAGAGACGGCTGAGCTCTAATGATCAATTGCATAACTGACCAAAAAAGCCTCAGGCTTCTGTTAAGAAGAATTCAGGCTCAACTCCTTAGAAGGGACTTGGGTGAAGTGATACCACTGAAGGTAAGGCTTGACTAACAAGGGAAAGAATTCTGTCTATATACAGAGAAGACAGTGGTATGGAATGATTCCATGGAGGGAGTGGAAATGAACTCACCTGAAACCCGGCTGGGAGGAAGCCTGAAGACATCCCACGCTTGGTTCTCCTGTCTGGGGGAAAGGCAAAGCCTTGGTGGGGCTGAGCTGGACAAGAAGAAAGAAGTCACCCAACCTGGCTTGTAGCTCCTCAATGAATCACCACCTCTCTCTCACCTCTCTCCCCCAAGCCCTCGTGCACCTTGTGCCCACCGTGCGCTCTAGACCATGAGAGTAGATAGCCGGACCAGAGCCTAGGCCAGACCAGACTGAAATGTAACTGAGAAATATTAAATAAATAAAAATACAACATAACACAGACAATGCTAATATGTGGTTTTCTAAGCTGACGTGCACTTGCGGGATCCTTAGGGATGGTTCAGCGGCCCCAGCTCAAAGCCACTGCCATCTCCTGGTCGTCCCACCATCACCCATTCTCCTCTTCCTGAGCTGCCAAGGGCAGCCACAGAAAGTCACTTTCAGACTAAGGTCCCTTTCAGACTAAGTTTCAGACTAAGGTCCCTGAAGCATTTTCTAGGCCTTTGTCAGAAACTGTGTTGGATGGATGAGCTAGGAAGGAGTCTGGCTTTCTCTCACTTCTAGAGACAGAGACCTCACCTCTGGACTAAGTGCCCTGGAAATCCATCAGAGTCCCCATTACCCTGACCAAGCTTTTCATTCTAAAGTGGCAAACACACATTTAATACAGGTTTGTGGCCTGGCTGGCTGAATGCATGAGACTCACTTCTTTGTTGAAGGAACAAAGCCATCATCATGTGTAATAAGTGGGAGAGAGAAGAAGGGAGAAAAAGGGAAAGAGAGTTGGGCTATGTGCTGTCATTATTCATGGCTCCCCACCAGGGTCACTCCCTCACAAACCTGGCCTGCTATGCTGGGCAGGCTCCAGTGCTGAGATGCTCACCTCTCTCCCCAAGCAGGAGGGCCATGCCCTCCATGGTCCTGTCCTGGCTGAGTCCAGGCAGGATGGGCAGGAGTCCCTGACTGCCCCCCAGCAGTGCCAGGGGCTGTTCCTCATGGATGGCATCACCTCCCAGTGGGACTCCTTTTTGTGTGGAAAGGCTCCACCACCTTCATCTCCCAGTTCAGCTGGGCACTGGGAGCTCAGAAGCTACTTGAGATTTTCTCTCCAAGGCTCCTGAGAATTGAAGCTCTGGAGGCAGCAAGAGGGGCCAAGAAATCAATTTCACAGTAACTCAGGACCTTCAGACACAGTAGTAGACCCTGGATGTAAAAATGGGTCAATGATGAGTTTTACTCATTCGTGAAACACTGAAGGAAAGCCCACTCTGTCGCATACTGCAGGGTCCATGAGAAGGAGGGATATTTGGTGAGACATCTTTTTTTCCCACAGCAATAAGCTGTCTACTAAGGTGCAGAGGTGGCACAGAGGTATTGAGATCGCCTTCCCCTGTGTACACGTGCACCCACAACAGGCCTACATGGCAAATTTCATTAGCACGTGAGCCCAGAAACTTTGAATGGGTTAAAACCTAACCTTACTTTTTAAAAATGACAATGATTAAAATTTACTTTAAAAACATAAACTTTCCAAAGAGTCACTTATATCTAAACTCTTAAACCTTACCAAGCTAACACTAACCTCAACCGCTTCTTCCACAGATTACGGAAACTGCTACTAACTGGGTGGTGCAGTGGATAGGGCACCAGGCCTGGAGTCAGTAAGACCTGAGTTCAGACGTTTACTAGCAGCATGACCCTGGGCAAGTCACTTGACCTCTGTCTGCCTCGGTTTCCCCATCTGTAAAACAGGGATAATAAAAGCCCCTACCTCTCAGGGTCATTGTTTCAAAAATGACTAACAGCTCAGACCGGTGCCTGGCACACGGTAAACACCACAGAAATCTTAGCTTTTACCATCACTATTGTGGTGGTTGTTATAGCTTCCAGGTTCAGCAGATTGGTCATCACTGAGACTGTGACTAGACGTTCTCTAAAATTCTGAACTTAACCAAATAGAACAAGCACCTCCCTATACAAAGCTGAACAGAAAAAAGAGGAAGTGACATGAATCTGAAGATCTCGATGATGTGCAGCCTGTTTTTTCTTTTAGGTCCATGATAAATCCAACAGGTAACTCTTTGTCTTGGCTGCACACTGACAGGTTCCTTATTGGCTTAAAACCACAACAGTCCGTGTCAGAAGAAATGCCCTTTGAGGCAATAATGCTGCTGGTAAAGTAAAAGCTCCTCTCAATCCCGGGCGGAATTCCAAGACAAAGAACAGACAATTATAAACACGGACTGCTGGATACTGAAATCAGAAACAGGGTCCCTGAGATTTTGATGCACTGTACGCCTGCTTTTCAGGCTGAGCTCTAGGTAATGCCCTAAAGGTCTTGGCAAGAGAAAAGGGTCACTCTTTGCCTCTGTTCATTCTTGAGATGACCACGAGTGGAAAAACAAAAGAAAACACGACGCCAAAATTTCATAAGCCCTGGTTGGTCCCCAAAGGGACTGGAAATAGAGGCAACTTGTGGTCGCATCCACATTTATCACCTTTCTCCCTAGTCAGTGGAAGTTTGGATCAATCTAAAATACACACACACACACACACACAACTCTCGAAGCTGTGCTCACTGTCTGTTTCCTTCTGGCCTTACTTCCACCTTGCAAATAAACATTAAGCCGACTTTGATGGAGATCAGCAGAGCTAACTGATGGGGCTCTTTCCAGAACTGGGAAGGCAATCGTGATGACTAAAGGTGACTCTGGTTGTGAGCTTTCTCACATCTGATGCAGCATGAAAATAATTATTTCCTTATTTTGTCATTGATCAAATTGTTCATTGCAAAGCCTAACTTTGATGTTTATGGAGGTATTGGGGGAGGGTATAGAGATGAACCAAGGTTTATGCTATAAATGTATAGTTTATATCTGTGGGTGGCAACCCCTTTGGGGGTCGAACAACCCTTTCACAGGGGTCGCCTAAGGCCATCAGAAAACACATATGAAGTTATGAAGTAACAACGAAAATAATTTTATGGTTGGGGGTCACCACAACATGAGGAGCTGTATTAAAAGGTCGCAGCATTAGGAAGGTTGAGAACCACTGGTTTATAGGAAGAAGTTTCCCCAAATCATTTCATAATATGTGATAAATAGAGCAGGGGCTAAGCTAATTTGATAATTAATGAGGGAGATGTTACAGCTCCAATCATTAATGTCCACAGAATATACTTTTTAACTGACTTAGAGGCCAAGAGAGAATGAGTAAGAACAAAAGCCAGTAGCAGGCAGGCAGATGGGTGACCATCTGATGGCCACACTTAAGAGGGTGTAAACTCTAAACCCTCAGACGTCTAGAATGCAGAACAACCTTTTAAACCTTAATTTTCTTGGTACTAAAGAAATAAAAAGGCATCTTCCTAACCAGACTGTCCTCCTCCCCAGCACTTTACATTGGACAGTGGGCAGTGGAATGGCAGGACTGACAACCAGAGGGTCCTCACACACCTTCTAAAGCCTTTTGGGGTCACCATGTGGGGCTGCCCTGCCAATACCAAGGCCTCCTGAGCCTCCCTTGAGCCTCAGCTAAAGCCACAGCTTCTGTAAGAAGCCTGCCCCATGCCCTATGGTTCCACTGCCTTCTCTCGGAGACTATCTCCAGTGTCTCCTCTCCGGGTCTCATCTGTAATAGCTGTGGGTGTTTCTCTGTCATGAGACTGGGAGCTCCTTGGGAGCTGGGGCTGTCTGGTTTTCACTTTCTTTGTCTCCCCAATGCTCAGTGAAGTACCTCGCAGTAGGCAATTCGTAGATGCCTATGGACTCGATGCCAACCTAAGTTATTGGAAAATCAGAAATCAAATGAGACAAAAGAGCCAAAGGAGAAATGATATCTAGGGGATTTTCCCCTGACCTGTTATGCACTGGTGTTCTTGGGCTGAAGGGGACTGTGAATGGGTAGGAGAGAGGAAAACGGAAAAGCACAGAGAATGTGCCGGACCCCCACAGGATGCGGCCTCACCGGGTAGAACTGCCCCAAAGTAAGGGAGGCAGTGCTGCAGAGAGAGTTGGCAAGAGGGTGGCAGAGGGCTCCTGGCCTGGGGCCGGTCACAGGGCACATCTTCTTGCTGCTATGCCAGAGCCTTAGAACAGAAGCACAACGGGCGGCAGCAGACCCATGGGGCAGGAGCACTGCCATAGCTACAGAAATAACAGGCAACCCTGGGGACTGGGAAAATAGGCCTGTTCCCCAGCAGCCGAGCTGCTGGCTCATGAAGGAGCGTTTGAGTACTGGGCACTGACTCCTATGTACATATAACTGACCTTTAACACACACACTCAAGCACACTCATGTCCTCCAACCACAGTAGACACACACACACACACACACATACCACTGCAAATACAGGTACCCACATATGGCACACAGATTAACCAATCAGTTAACATTGATTTAAGGGCCTACGATGTGTCAGGCAGTGAGGTACGTGTTGGGGACCCATACACCAAGTAGGAAATTGTCCCTGCCCTCAAGGAGCTTATAATCTAGCCAGGGAGATCATGCGTTCATATACAAGAACATACAAAAGGTAACACTGGGGTAGAGGCAGCTGGGGACTTTGGGAAGGCTCCGAGGCAGTCGGAGAGCCCTGAAGCCAGTGCATCGTTGGCATGAAGAGGGCCAGGGCCAAGGCCAGGGCCAGGGCCAGAGCGGCTGGAGCACTGTGGGTAAAGAGAGAGCTAAAGTCTAATAAGGAAAGGAAGGCTGAGGCTGGTGCCAAATAGAGGCACGTCTACGTGAGCCTTCTTGTACTGTGAATACGTTGGGCAATCCAGTGAAGCCTTCGCAAGTCTTTGCAGAATAACTTTTAAAAGCCTGAAATAAAATGAAAGGACTTACAAAAGAAACCAAGCACACTGAAATGCAATCATCAAATTGTTTTGGTTTTGTTTTCAAAACAAGGCCAAGATCTCCAGGTTAAGAATCCCCAGTCCAGCCGGGAGGGAGAGCCCTTGGAGCTTCCCAAACAGGGGAGTGATGCCGTTGGATGTGCGCTGGAGGAAAATCAACTTGGCTGCGCTTAAGGGCCGACTGGAGAACCGAGCGACCGACCGGGAGGCTGCTACAATAATCCAAGTAAGGGATGAGGGCATGAAGGAAGAGGCAGTTTGGTGGTGGGGAGGGGAGGAGGCAGGAGTTGGTGCAGAGGTGGGAAAGTCAAACAGGTGAGTGGGATGACAATGGGCAAACCTGGGAGGTGGGGAGGGCCGTGATGCCCTCGGCAGAAACAGAGTCGGGTAGGAGAGGAAGGAGTCCGGGATGAAGCTCAGTCACACTAGGGCTGAGATTGCTACGCGCCATTCGGGTTGAAAGGCGCAATTAAGTACGTGCTAACATAGAACAGGAGCTGAGGAACACCAGGACTGAGCGCAAGCAGGGCGGAGGCGACAATTAGGTTCCAGGCCTGTGCCCAAGCAGACACCGCAGTGTGCAAACCCCTCCACCCAGCAATGCCACTACCAGGTCTACACCCCAGGAAACAGGAAGAAAGAAGAAAGGATCCATCTGTACGAAAATATTCAGAGTACCTCATCTCATGATGGCAAAAAACTGAAACGCAAGGAGGGCGCCCATCCACCGGGAAAGGGGCCAACAACATATAGTCCGGGACTGTAAGGGGACTCCTCCGCCCTAAGAAATAACAAGAGGAGGAGTTTCAGAAACACCTGGGCAGTCCCGTAGGCAATGATACAAAGGGCACGAAGGGGAAGCCGGGAGACCGCTCTGACGAAAAGGCAGCACTCCGACCCTGAGCCTCTTAGGAGCTCTGATCAATGCAGCCCAGCGCAAGAATCCAGGGGCCGAGGATGAACAGCAGGCCCCCTCCTGAAGCAATGGAGACGGGCTTCAAGACAGCCAGCGTTGGCATTGCGGGCTTGTTTGCCTTGACTACGCGTGGGTTACTAAAGAGTTTTGTTTTTATTCTGTTTATGGTTTATTATGGTAGCTGGGGAGTGAATTGGGAAAAAGATGAAAGAGATGCTTATAAATTTTAAAAAGTAATTACAAATAATTACACTCATGCACTATGGGGAGCAAAAGTACTAAAGTACTTGCACTAAGTAGAGAGGAAAGAGAAGAGAGCCAGGAAGCCAACCAAACCCACAGGAAGGCAAAGCGAGGACTTCCACCCATCAGATTGCATGTTCTTTTCCGCAGCAACCCTCCCACCCCCAAAGCTCCAACCAGAGGCCACCCACCCATCAGCTGGGCCCCCTGGAACTCCCCTTCCCCCAATCCCACTCCTTCCATCTGCTGCTCTCACCAAACCTGGCTGCTCCCCGCCCCTGGCCAGACCCCTGGCCACCTTCGCAGCACTGGCTGCACCTTCACTCATTTCCTTAGGCTCGCAGGTCAGGGTGGGAGACGCGGAGCCCACCCTGCTCCCCACGGCCACGAACAGCTCTCCCCCTTTCTCCAGGGCTCTGTGGCCCTCCCTGCACATCTGTGACCTGCGGTCACAGCCCCCCAGGTTCCTCAGTGAGCCCGGCATACGCTCTCCAGCTTTCTCCCCCCTCCCAGGTCCTCAGCCACAAAGTGGGAGAACGCCCCTCTCATCTGACCCCGTCTCCAGATCCTCCCCTAGTTCATTCTTCAGGTAGACACCAAAGTAACGTTCCTAAGGGGGGGGGTCGGCTCCCCCCCACTCAACTTCTTCTGCCTCCAGGAGCAAAGCTCCTTCAGAGCGTGGACTCACTCCCTCCCCGCCTCAGCGGCTCCCCAGGCTCCCAGCCCAGAGGGAAGAGGAAGAGAAAGGCCCTGCACCTCACAGGCCGCTAACTGGAGCTCACGGCCACGCCCTCCACACCTGCACATAGTAGGCTCCTCACCTTGATTGCCCAGGAAATTGGGGGAGAGGAGCGGGGTCAACTATGGCCCCCCAGTGCGGCCGTTTTGGCCAAGGGAGGAGGGAACAGAACCTGCGGGAGGCCCAGGCTAGAGAAAGGAGGGGCGGGGGAGGGGGTGCTTGGTCCGCAGCAGAAGGAGCAGAGCATAGGTGGAGGGGGGGGCGGACCCATGAAGAGCACTCACTGCTGGGCTCTCCAGATCCGCGCCCCGCGTGACAGGTCACACGGACACGTAACACAAAGCCCACTCCTGGAAGCCTCACTCCCACGTGCCAGTACATAGACGCGCGCGCGTTCTGGGAAGCACCAAGGGAGCACAGCCGCGTGCACACACACGTGCAACCCTCTGCATGCACGGAGAGCCGCTCACTCCCCCACCAGGTACCAGGCCGGGAGGAGCCATAGGGGGCGGGGAGAGGGAGGGGCTCCCGCGCCTGCGCACGGACGCGTCCGCAGGGGGGAGGCGACGGGGGAAGACGCTGCGCTTGTGCACTCCGTCCCTCGGAGCCCTCCCTTTGGCACTCACGCATTGGCTCAGCCGCTCGAGCGGTCCTTGGAACCCCGGGCTGTGAGTCCGGCCTCCTAAAAGGGACGCGATTTCAGCCTTGTGACACCCGAAAGAGCGATCCCCAAAGTGGGAAGTTACGTCATTCCGCCCTTGAGGGGCGTCCCGATGTACTCTGGCAAATGGAGTTCGGAAGCGGGAAAGGTCTCCGGACCAGCACTACGCATGCGCTGTCCCAGACTGTAGTCACCCTGGGGAACCCAGGCTTTCCTCTCCCAAAAGAGCGTTTGCGCGTGCGCATTGGGAAAGGGCCGCTCTCTGAGCAAACTCTTGGCGCTGGGCGGGGTTCTTCTTTCATCGTAGGAGGGGCGAAGAGGACGGTGCGCGGGGAGGGATGCCGGCACCCGAGCTCCGAACAAGGGGAAAGGCCTGAAAAGGACGGGAAGTTCAAGATTGTCATTCACGGAGGATTCTCCTTGGATACTCCCTGGGCTCGGGGAGCTCATCACCATGCCCGCTTCTGACGTGCACCCCATGGCTGGAAGCCCATCCTTGGGAAGATTTCCTGGGGCACCCAGTGCCTCCCAAATTAAACGCCCATGGTTTCGACCTCTCAGTGGGAGGGCCCCGGGCCGCTGGGTGGAAGGGAAGAAGCCCCAGGAGGCGGGGACCCTGACACCCCCGCCTCGGCCTTGGGCGGACAAGTGACCGGCGATCGGGGTTATGACCTAGGGCAGAGGTCAGACGCCGGGCACCGGAGTCACCGAGGACGGGGGGGGGGGGGGGAAGTAGGAGGCCTCCCACGGGCCCACTCACGGTCACTACTCCGCTTGCACGTGTCTCCAGGGGTGTGTAAGACACACACACAAAACCACAACCCCGACCCGCCCATGCCTTCCCACAGCCCTTCCTGCACCCCAGGGCCGCGGGAGGAGCCCGGCAAATGCACCAGCGTGGCATCCTGCGTAGGGGGAAGGGGGCTTCGCATCGGCCCTCACCCCTCCAGTGACTGTCAGAGCACACTCTGCCCCTCCCGTTCCCCTTCCGCCCGCCCCATTGGGGAAGTGCCTGGGGCTGCGCCTGCGCAGTCCTCTTCTCCCCAGCTCCCTCCCGCAGCGGCTCGCTCTACAGCCGGGGGTCTGGTCTCGAACTGTGGGACCTGCCTTCACCCGCTGGGCCCATCCCCACCAACTATTGCTGGACGCGTCTGGGAAACGGGGAGAAGCTTCCCACAGATACCTATGGGCATTCTGGGAAATGGAGTCCGGAAGCTGAGAAGCTGTTCTGGGCCTCCCAAGCACGCGCAGTACCGACGGCGAGCCGCGAGGGGGCTCCGCGGGCTTCCTTAGCAAGGATTCGCAGGAATTCATTGTAGCCTCTTCCCGGAGCGCAGCGTTCTCTTGCCGGCTCTCCCAGATTGCTTAGTGTTCATTTGGTAGAGATTTCCTGGGTGCTCTTACGTGCGTTCTTCTCCCCCTCCATAGGCTATCGTAAGCTGCTTGAGGAGGTTTTGGTTCATTTGGGGCTTTCTGCCCCCAGCACCCAGCAGAGTGCCTGCTTACAGGAGGCGGCTAATGAATGCCCATTCATCCCCAGAGGAATCTTCATCTCTAAAGAGCCAAACCAGCTAAGATGGAGAGGATGCGAGAACTTCGGATCCTGAGTCAACCAATCAACGTTTGTTAAGGATTTGCCACGTGCAGGGCTCCCAGGTGCTGGGGGATACAGTCAAGGAACTTGGGTACTATTGAGGAAAAACAACTTGGAGAAATAGAGCTGGAAAGGACCATCTGTTCCAACAGGAAGGTTCAGAGAGGAAATGGCATGCCTGTGGGCACACTGCCTGTGGGTGCGCTGTCAGTGTAAGTCAGGAATATAAACTGAACTGTCTTCCAGCCACCTAGGTCAAGCCACGCTTCTTATCCCGGCCATTTGACAAAGATAACAAAAGATGGAAATAGTCGGTTTTAGAGGCACTTTAATGTTCTGTTCATGGAGCTATGGATTAGAACACCCATTTTGGAAAGCAATCTGAAATCTATGCAGAGAAAGATGTTAAAATGCCCATATCTTTTGACCTAGAGATTCCACTTCTCTGTCTATGTCCCAAGGCTGTCATTGACAAAAAGAAAAGCTCCCCATATGCCCTGCCTCTGAGCAATAATTTGTTTGTCTCTCTGAAGTTCCAGGTGCTGGTGGCCAGACAGGGAGGACCTCACTGGAGTTCAGGTCCATCACAACCTTGTAGCCAGGATTCCATGTGGGATGATGTAGCTAGCCAGCCAGCCGGCCTGGAGACCAGCAGGGAAGCCTGGAGAAGCAAGAGTGCTGGAGACTTGAGCTCAAAGAGGGTTTTGGATTTGGGACTTTGTAAAGCCATGCACGAGCAGCTTTCCAGAGGACTGCTGCTGTAAACAGCTTTCAAGGTTCTCATTACACAGTATACTGAACTCTCTATTCAATAACAAATCAGAACAAAACATTCACAGAAGATCAAAATACAACATTCACAATATCACAACTCAACAACTTACCACTACAATAGCTATGTAGTTTTCAACAAAGTACAATCATTTAGTAACTCAATCATTCAATGGTTCTCTTTTAAACAAGGTGCATTCATGTAGACAATCACTCAGTTAAGTCCCTAATAAAAATCAGTCTTAAGGAGAGCCTCCTTAATCCTTAAATCACTTGTCCTTAAGGAGGCAAGGGACAGAAAGTATAATAGTCAAAGTTCTCCACCCATAGGGTGCAATTTAGTTACAATATCAGTTACTACTCAGTACTCTCTTAAGGGGTAGTGGAAAATACACAGGCCATCCACCCCTCAGTCACAAGTAAGTTACAATTTTATCAGTCACTACTCAGTACCCATGGAGAGGTCTTTTCATCTTGACTTGGGGCAGGTGGCTCCTACCTGAATCCACCAAACTGTCACCTGGGTTCAAAGGCAGGCAGCTCTCAGTTCTTTGTCCAGCTCTCTGTGCAGATCCTGTTCCACTTTGAAGTTCACAGTGTCTAGTCTGTTGCAGCTGCTTAACTCAGTAGCCTAAGGGCCAGCCTTGGGCAGTATTCTCAGGAGGGAATGAAGAGACCAGAGGTGAGAGAGAAGCATACAGCAGCTGTCCTTTATTCTATTGTAGCATTCTCCTTAAATACTCTAGTGATAATATGGTTAGAGCATGATTCTCTAGTGCACTGGAGGAATAACCAATGTAGGACAGGTAGAGCTAGCTGTCTCAGCTGGGGCTCATCAGGCAAGTGATCTCATGAAAGACTTCCCTGTGAGCTTGGCAACTGGGCTATGACCCTCAGCACCACAGGTGCTTTTACACTCACACTGATCCCTACACCAGTCCATCTCAAATCCTTCACAGTCTGTTCCTGGGAAGACAAGGCTTAACGAGGCCACAATAACATTTATACACATTAACAAAGACACAATAACATTTATACACATTAACAAAGCCACAACAACATATATACAAAATACTGATACCACAGTCATGCTTCCTCAGTCTTTGGCAGCTTCAGCTGGCCCTTGGAAGTCATCAGCAGCTCCAACTGGCCCTCAGAAGTCTTTAGCACCATAAGCTCCATTCTCAAAATCAAAATAATTTTATCCAGCCTCCACATGGCTTGTTGAAGGAATTCTGTCTCAGTTCTCAATTCTCATTCCTCTTCTCAGTTCTTCTCAATTCTCAATTGAGTCTTCAGTCTAGCATCAGCTGCCCTGCCTCCATGATACTTACCCCAGGAAATTCTCTTTCTAGATACCTCTAGATGCTTGCCCCAAGAAAGGGTCTTTTCCCCACTTCTGTGATTTCTTTGGGATACAGCCCCAGAAGTAGTATTGCTGGGTCAAAGAGTATGCACTTATTTATAGCCCTTTGGGCATTGTTCCAAATTGCTCTGCAGAATGGTTGGATTAGTTCACAACTCCACCAACAATGCATTAGTGTTCCAATTTTTCCACATCCTCTCCAGTATTTGTCATCTTTCTGTTTTGTCATTTTAGCCAATCTGGCTGATGGGATGTGGTACCTCAGAGTTGTTTTGATTGGCATTTCTCTAAGCAATAGTGATTTAGAGCATTTTTCATATGCTTATAAATGTCTTTAATTTTTTCCTGTGAAAACTGTCCATATCCTTTGACCATTTATGAATTGGCATTCCCCAATTGTTAAAGGATATAAACAGGCAGTTTTCAAAGGAAGAAATCCACATTATCAACAGCTGTATGAAAAAAGTACCTTAAATCTCTAGTAACTAGAGAAATACACGTTGAAGCAACTTTTAGATTCTACTTCAGACTTTTCAGGTGAATGAAGAAGACAAAAGAGGAAAATGACAAATATAGTAGGGGCTGCAGGACAATCAGCACCCTGGTGTCCTGTTGGTGGAGTTGTGAATTAGTCCACACATTTTAGAAAGCAACTTGAAAAGGTATCCCCAGAGTTATTAAATCATGCGTGCCCTTTGACCCGGTTATACCTGTATCAGTTCCATACCCCAAAAGAGATCATGGAAAGAGGCAAAACATCTTTATATTTAAAAATATCTGTTTTGCTGGATTACCTATGATGAGGGTTTAATTGTTCATTTTTTGTTAGTTCATCTGGGGGTCAGTCTGAGGAACAGATTATAAATATAAGCAAACATTAAAAATAAAACATGAATCTGACCATGTCACCCATGTAATTAAACTCCAGTTGCTTCCTATACCTACAGGCTCAAATTTAAAGTCCTTGTTCATCATTTAAAGCTCTTCACAATTTCATGGCTACCTTTTCTGTCTTCTTAGACCTCTCTACAAACTCTACAGTATTTTGGGGTTGGTTTTTTTTTTTTTGGTTTTTTTTTTGGAGGGCAGTTGGGATGAAGTGACTTGCCCAAGGTCACACGGCTAGTTTTTTTGTGTTAAGTGTCTGAGGCCAGATTTGAACTCAGGTACTCCTGACTCCAGGGCCGGTGCTCTATTCACTGCACCCCCTAGCCGCCCCTAAACTCTACAATCTTGTAGTCCTGGCTTACTTACTGTTCCCCCCATTCTATCTTCCATTTTTTTGTCTATAAGCTGGATGGTCCCTACCAAAGGAATGTGATTCCTCCTTACTTCCACCTCTTAGAATACCTTCATTCAAATCTCAGCTCAACCCAAATGCTACCCTAGAGTTTTCCCCTTTCAGGTCACCTTTTACCTGTTCTATATAGATCTTCAATCTTTTTTTTATCACTTACATGTGTGAGGGATAATTTATAGTGAAGTTTCCCCATTCTGAAAAATCATATCTAGAATGGCTTCAGTATTCACTAGGCCTAGGTTTAAAAGTCAGCTGACCTTCCAGCAATCTGGGGCTTAGAGCAATGGAGACCCTCCCCAGTGATGAGGGGGAGAAAGGGAGGTGGATTTCTAGGAAATCCTTTGAGGGTTCTAGTCTGAAATTAATTACTGGACTCAAGCAATCTTTTGGCAGAATTATGAAAGTTTATTATTGCGCTGACTTTGCAATGGGCAGGAGAGGAGAGTAAGGGACCTGCAAAAGTACAGGAATTAGAGATACAGTTTTTAAAGCCATAAAGCTGTCTGTCAGAGATTAATTATACTAACTAGGTGAGTAAGGGAGGAGTTTGGGAGTGGTCAGCGCTTAAAAGTGTGTAAGATAAAGACCCCCAAAGACCCTTACCCAAATAAACTCAGAGGTTTTTCCAGGTAGAAACAGAAGCTCTTTATTCTAAAGACAAGTCTCATGAGAGTTGAGATTCACCTATTCCAGACAGGCCTGGTATAGGGAGGTACCCAAACAAGAGTCAAGCAAGCAATTATATACCCTTGTACAATTCTATGAAAAACCCCCAAATTTCCAGATAACCCACAAAAATCCCCAAAACACCTCCCACCAAAAATCCTCTAATGCCTTACCCCATTCGTGGGGTGGTATGACCTCGCAGTCTACATGACCCTGGAAAGTCCCTTTTACCAAATACAAAGACATATAGCTATGATTATCCATATTTATCAAAATGGGGTCATTACAAAAAACCCCTTACAGGAAAAAGGGAGGGGGAGCAGGAGCACACCATCTGGTTACCTGAAATTAGATACATGGCAGGAATATGAAACTTAGGCCTATAGAGCTCCTAAAACCTAGCTCAGGTTTGGTGACTGTCTCTTTCATTTTATGAGAATGCTTTCACTTATCCCACTCAAAGGGACATGCACTTTTTATATCAACTGGGCAGGCATTTTGCCCATAATTCACTGGGAGATAGCCCATGGGGGGGGAGGGAAGGGGCCCTACCAGGAAATGTGGTTTTTGCCTTGACATGTCACTAGGTCACCTGTGGTCAGGGCTGACTTTGATATGTCCAGTCTGTTGCTCCTCATGGTCTGGGAGAATAGGCTTGATTGTTTCAGGAGGTACCAAGTTGGGAGGGAGTTATCTCTCTGATAGTGTATTCAAGGTTTTTGGATGCGGCTGGCCACTTAGAACAAAGGGACTATGTATTCCTCTAAACTAAGGGTTTGTTTGAATGCTTGGGTGGTGTATTCATAGGTATAACTACGGTAGCTAGGCAGACTGCTGGCTCAGGGAAAAGACTTTTAGGCTGGGGGACGTGTGATTTTAAAACTTGCCTTCACAGGCTGATATCACAAACATAGGTACCAGAACACAGAAATATGATTTTACAAACTGAGGTTACAGACAAAAGCATTCCAGACCCCATCACCAGTGCCACCTCAGCACAAGCTATGCCAAAGAAGGTTAAGACTGTTTTCATTGGACACCCACATGTTTCTGGGTCCTTTGTCTCAGAGATAATTCTCCTGCTTAGGTTGTGGACTGGCCCCTCTACCAATGAGAGTTAAGGCAGTGAAGGAGAGTGTGGGGGGAGAGGCAGGGTTTGCATTACAAGATTACATAACCATGGGCTGGATTCTACCTGTCACTCTCTCCCTGCAGATGCCATGTGGGCGACAGGGGCAGAGTCCTTTCTCATGAGAAAGAATGAAGACCTTTTCTGACCTCAGATTCAGACTCTGAACTCTTTCATCTCACACATGCCTCCCCCAAGAGAAGATAAACCTTCACATAATAGAGATTCTCTGTCCTGTATATGCAACCCTTTTCTGTTCTGCTTTACCTAAGTTAATAAGTCATTAAACATCCATTAAGTGCCTGCTCTGTCCCAGGTACCTGCCAAGCTCTGGAGACAGAGAAAGGCAAAGCCAGTCCCAGCCCTCCCCGGACTGAAAGTGACCCTTTTATTGGGTATTTGTTCATCTCTCAAAGTTAAAGAGCTTGTGGGCGGGAGTTTCTGCTACTTTGTATCTCCACAGGTCCTTGCGTCTTGAGCACCATTTAATGGCACTGGCCGCTTTAATTAAAGTCACTTGGCTTTAGTGTCCTGGGCTTTAAAATGAGGGGATATTCCTCCCAAACCCCCTTCAAGCCTCGCGTTAGGAATGTGGAGGTGGGGAGGGGCGGTGGGGGTGGGGCAGCTCAGTCTGACTTCCTATTAGGGGAGTTTGCATCCATTTAATTTGGAATGCGGTGATAATTCCACCAAAGCCCCGGGTTTGAGGCCTGAGATCTGGCTCTGTGCTGGATAAGTTGCTGCCCCTCAGTTTCCTCACGTGCTCCACGTGAGAGTCAGATTCAATAACACCTAAAATGCCTTCCAGTGATAGAGCCGCCTGCACCTCCCGCCCCCTAGAGGGAGCACTTTGCTCCCTCTAGTTCTGGAGAAGGGGCCGCAGAGCACTCTGGGAGTTGGAGTCCAGGAAAGGCGCGTGGGCGAGGCATTCCGGACTCTGTCTCCGGACTTCATTTCCCAGCATGCATGCATCAGCCCCCTCCCACCTCCCCCCATATCCAGGATGCTCCGTGCTTCTAGCCAGTCCAATGAGGAGCGCCCCCCAAAGGGCGATGCACTGTGGGAGTCTCCGCTGCCTAGGACAAACTTCAGCGCTGGTTTTCGTGCAGATGCCGGAGTTTTGTGGGTGGCGGCAGGGTGAGGCAGTGAGTGAATGCGCAGGCGCCACATCTCCTCCCTCCTCCCCTGCCCTGAGTAAGGGCTCAGCGCTCCTGACCCATGTGAGAGAGCTGGCGCCCACGCGTGTCCGAGAATGTGCGTGCACTTGTGCGCGGCTCTGAGCTGACACGGCCAGTTCCTCATTGCGTGCCAGTTTACAAGTGGAAGCGAGGTTTTTGTGCCTGCCAGTGTGGAGCGGTGTGAAAGTTCACGGGTGTGAGTGGGGGGACGCTGGCTCTTGGGACATTGCTGTGTCCCAGAGGATGCGTTGGCCAAGAGTCTGTGCCGGGTTGGAAGCCCTCATTTTCCCCGTGGGTGCAGGTCACTGTGGCTTTGATATCTGTGTCCTGGATGAATGATTCAGAAAGTCTGGGTGCCCACGTGTGACCGTGATTCCTACCTTTCCCCCCAACAGTGTTCTCAGGGCTCCAGGATGGTGCCTTCCAGGACAGGGACCCAGACTCCAGAGGGAAGATTCCGGAATATTCTGGCTTTCGTGGAAGACAGATGGCAAAGGAGCCCATGAGGACCCCAGCCCACGGCTGCTGGGGCAGCAGCCCCTGATCTTCCCATCAGCAGGGAGAAGACATGGGAGCATGCGGGACGTGACCATGGACAGTGGGGTGGTCCCCAAGTTTGGGCAGAGAGGTGAGGAGACCAGAGGGGGAGAGGGAAGTGGGGCAGTGCCCTGGCTCCCACTCTCCCTGGTGCACAGCAGGGCATCTTCCTGCCTGCCTCTGGGCTGCTAACCTGCCATGGGGTGCTGGGGGAAGTGGGCCCTAGCCCTTAGGCTGCTCAGGAGGGGTGGGGTATGAAAGTGGGAGGAAGGGGGGGCTTGGTCCTGTGTGGGCTGGGGGAGGGAGGTGCTGCTGAGGTGGGGTGGTCTCCCAAAGACTGCTTTGTCTGCAGCTCAGCCTCCCCCCAGGACAGCGGAGTGAGGGGCGCAGAGGGAAGGACTCCAGGCCTTGGCATCTTCAGGATCCAGGTAAGTACTCGTGGGCTCCCCGCTGTGCACAGTGACCTTTGTGTCCTGTTTCTCCCGTGGTCTCAGGTCTTAGGACCCAAGCCTGGCTTACTGTCCCGAAGCCTTGGCTGACCATTCTGGGGAATGATGAAATAAGGTCGGTATGGAGCAACAGGACTGAGATGTCTCCATAATGTGGATGGACTGTGTATAATGCTGACCACAGATGTGTTTGTTACTAGGAAGAGGTGATGGCGGCTAAGTGGTCTAGCGGGTGGAGGCTGGGCCTGGAGTCCAGAAGACCTGAGTTCAAATCCAGCCCCAGCCTCTTCCTAGCTGTGTGACCCTGGGCAAGTCCCTTCACCCCATTCTTCATCTGTAAAATGATCTGGAGAAAGAAATGGCAGAACACTCCAGTATCTCTGCCCAAAAAACTCTAAATGTGGCCAGAGTCAGACATGAGTGAAGGACAACAAAAGTCAGCCCAGAGACAAGTGGGATCAACCAATCAACCTTTATTAAGCCTACTGTGTGCCAGGCAGGCAGATAAGTGTGCAGATAAGAGACTGGGAAAAGACCCTAACAGAGCCTGGGGGAGGGAAAAGCAGGGGGAGACAGGGCTGAAGGGGAGCTGGGAAGGAGGTGAGGGAAGGATGAGAGACAGAGACAGAAGCTCCATCATCATCGTTGCTCTGCCTTCAGTCCCTCCTGGCTCTTCTTAGGAAGCTGCCTGATCAGAGGAGTGTGCCTACAGCTGAGCTTCCTGGGTGGGTTACAGTTAGATCTGAGAAGAGAAGGTTTAGGGGGAATGGGAGAACTTGACCTATGTATCTGCTGGGAAAATGGGAAGAAGGGGAAGTTGGCTTTTTGTTGTTGGGCCTCCAAGGGTAGAATAGAGGCAGAGCAGAGATTGTACGAGGAAGTCAGTGTTTCACATAAAGGAAAACTTTCAGACATCTTAGTGGATCCAGAAGTGGCAGGAGATAGCGGGCTCCTCTGGGGGTGTTTTAAAGAAAGATGTAAGATTTATGGGGCATAGAATAGCTGTTTTCAGTTATTTAAGTAGATTTTCCCCTATAATGCTTTCCCTCTCCCTTATCAGAGAAGTATCCCTTCTCACTAGTAATCAAAAAGAAAGAGAGATGAAAAAAATTTCAGCAAAACCAATCACAGAATATAACCTAAAGTTACGCTCAGGACAGAGTAAAATAACCCGACAGAATTAACTAAACATTTGCAGCCATACAAAAAGAATTTTCTAGCTAGTTTGGGAACACACAGATGTACATATATGTGCATATACATATATACATACATGTATATGTATACACATAAACACCCATACACAAATCTTTCTTTAGAATCTCTTTGTTATATGTGGGAGGGGAGAAAGAGAAGACTGTAAGGGGAAATTTAGTCAATATTAAAACAAAAGTTATCAAATCTATAATATTTAATATCTATTTGTTATTACATATTACTGTATTATCTAATCTATTATATAACATTTAACATAATATTTTATATGTGTTATAAATTAAATATATCAATTAAATATTGTACGTTTAATTGATATCTTTTATTTTGAATTTCCCCCCCCCTTACCACATAGGACAAAGACTTTAAAAAAGAGAGAGAAAGAAAAAGGAAAAAAACCAGGATAAATACACTGAAAAATTTTGAAAATATATGCAATGCTCCACATCCATGGACCTCCCGCTTCTCTCACTCCCCTTTAGAACCACTGGAATTGTGCATCATTCACCTCTAATTGTTTTGTGGTTCTTGGTCTTTCTCTTTACACTGTTAGAGTCAATCATTTTGTTTTCCTGGTTCTTCTTCACTTTGCATCAGTGCATGTAAACCTTCCCATGCTTCTCTGTATTATTCATCATCTCTAACAGCACAGCACAATTCCATCCATGTGACATGGTTGGTTTGCTTTTCTCCAGCTGATCGACATCGACTTTGTTTCCATGTCTTGGCTACCACACATTTAATCCCTTGCTTAGCTCAATGCCTGGCATATGGCAGGCCTTTAATAAATGCTGGTAGATTCCCTAATTGGCGTATATGGAGTCTTTCTTTTTATCAATGACCTTCTTTGGATATATACCGAACCTTGGAATCTTTGAGTCAAAGGGTGTGCACATTTTACTCCCATTTTTTATGTAATCCCAAATTGTTTTGGGGAGCAATTGTACTAATTCACATATCCCCCAACAGTGCAATAATGTACCTGTTGCCGTTACAACCCAGCGTTGTTTATTCCCATTTTTTTGTCATCTTTCCTAATTTCCTGGGCATGCGGGGAAGCCTCAGGCTGGTTTTGATGTGCATTTCTTTTACTAAAGCAAACCAAAAAACCCAAATGATAGGATTATATCAAATGTAGAAAGAATGTAAATAGTGAATATTGGAGGGTTAAGAAGAGAAACTTTGGACCTGGGATTCAGGATGGGGTAAAAAAAAAACCAAACACCTTTGTATCAGACATCTCTAACAAGGGGTTACTGTGCAATCTGTATTCGCAAGTGTAACAAAAATATGTGACCTAAAAGTATTCTCTGATAAATCATCATAACATTGGATGATTGGTTCTTAAAACTTAAAACGTTCTTAACAAGAATGTTCCACGTCACTCATCTAGGAGAAGGGTTCTCTTTTTGGTTTTGTTTTTTTATAAGTTTTTACTGCTGTCTGTTTTCTTTGTTAATGGCAACATAAACATTTCCCCCAGTGTGTCTCCCACTTCTGTGATGAGTGAAAGATGAAATGACTGAGGAAACAGATTTGAACTTGTGAGTCGTATCAGTTTATTAAGCAGACCAATTTCATGATGAATCGGCACTCAGCCTCCTCAGCTTGCCACTGGACCCCAGATTCTGGGGTGGACAGATTTTTATGCATTAAAAGAAAGCAATTAATAGGATATAAATTGAGATTAGGTAATATGATTTCTAAGTGGGAGAAAGATTAGGGGTTTTGCAAATTGAGAGGGGAAGAGCAAATAGGTCCAATTCCCTGAAATCAGAAAAAGAGATGCCCCCTGCCTCCTGCCCCCCAAGTGCCTGTATTCAGTTAAAGGAACAAGAATTGATTGACCAGTACAGGGAGTTTTCAGATCATACGTATGAATTGCTTGAGTATGTATAATTGTGAGAAAACTTGCATCAATCTTTGGATCTGAATGGGTTTCTGGTTAGCAATACATAGGTCCTTAGTTACGGGTTGTTAAGCAACAGCTAAGGTGGTCCAGCTTCCCAGCCACACAGGTCTAGGTTCAAACAATGCAACAAAGTTTTCTCACAAGGCAACAATTGGACTAGATCCATAATTGAATAGAAAATGGAACTGAGCTTGCTCCAGAACTGTCACGAGATGGAATCAGTGTAGTTCACTCAATTCCCACCCTTCCAGAGATTCATCCCATATAAATAATATTTTTGAAGGTGAAAACACAAAAAAAGAGGAAAAAAAAATCAGTAAAACTTAGTGAAATAAAAAATGTCTGAAAGTGTGATGTAACCCACTTGTGAACCTCCCACTTTACAGAGCTCTGACATCTTTTCTTCCAAGCCATGCTTGTTCTTTCTCCTTTGCAACATTCATTTTTTATTATTTTGTAAGTTAACTAGCATCTCCTTTGTTTCCATTTCTTTGCCATCCCCAAAAGTGCTGTTATAAATATTTTGATGTGTATGGGGACTTTCTTCCCATCAATGGCATGCTTTGTGTATAAACCTAGTATAATTCCTGAGTCAGAGGGTATGAATATTTGAGTCACTTTATTTGCACTATTCTAATTGCTTCCAAAATGGTCATACCTGTCTACACCTCCACGAACAATACACCAGCCTGCCTGTCTTTATCTATTTCTCCTCTTATTTTATATGTCTCCTCTTTTGTGCTTGCTTTAGTTTGGCTTACTTCTTGATTTCCTGATGTTTTAAAATACACATTCAGTTCATTCTCTCATTTTTTATGTTTTGTTTTAATGCATACTCTTATAGTTTTAATTTTCCCCCAACAACTCTTTTAGCTGCATCTCAGAAATTTTGGTAGATTATGTCATGATCATTTTCTTTTTCATAATTTTTGGTTCCATAATTTTTTCTTTTATCCACTCATTATTTAGGACAGGGTAGGGAACCTGCAGCCTTGAGGCCACAGGTAGCCATCTAGGTCTTCAAGTGCAGCCCTTTGAGTCCAGGTTTTACAGAACAAAGCCTTTTTTAAAGGGTATTTGTTCTATGAAGTTTGGATTCAGTCAAAGGATTGCACTTGAGGACTTAGAGGGCCTCAAGGCTGCAGATTCCCTACCCCTCATTTAGGATCTCGTTGTTAAGTCTCCATTTCAGTCTGTGTCTTTTACTTGCGCTTCCTAAAGTGATTAATATTTTTACTGCATTTCACTCTGCAAGAGATGTATTTACTATTTCTGCCTTGTTACATTTGGCAGTATCTCTGTGCCCTAAAATGGTCTTTTTTGGAACAGTTTTGTGCGGTACTGAGAAATACACATTCTTTAATGGTCCCATTTAAAAGCTGTCTTGTCTTTTAGCTCTAGTCTTTCCAGCAGTTTGTCCAGTTCTGTATTTTCCCTTTTGTTTATCTTTCCATTAAATTTGTCATTGAATTTGTCCAAAACAGAGAGAAGCATTAAAATGTCCTGTCACTATTTTCTGGAGTAATTTATTTTGTGCCTATGCTTCATTGTTTTTGTTTACATTTCTTGTATTTTCTGTTGTATGGGGTGTTTGTAAAGCAAATAATCTGCTTAGGTTTGATTTTTTTTTGTAGGAATACTTAAAATGCCTCATTTTTATTGAACTTAAATCTTTTTCATTAATGGTTAGGTTCAGGTTTACAGAGTGCATACCTCCTTGGGCTGCATCTTCTTTGCTCAGAGAAACCCATTATTCTCTCCTTTGGTTTCTATTGGGTGGAGAAGAGTCTTGTGTTACTCAGATTTTCTTTCCTTTACGTTTGAAGGTCTTTCCTCGGGTCACTAGTAGAATTTATTGTATGTCAATGGAATTGTTAAATTTAATCACTGTGGAGGGGATGGAGCCAAGATGGTGGATTAGATTTAGTGTCTTTCACATTAAAGGAGCAGAGGGCTTACAATATGGTGTTCTGGAAAGGAGCTAGGAGTACAGCCACAAAGAACCCATCCAGTGACACTGAGTATAATCCTCCAGGGGAAAAAAAGGATATCTAATGAAGTAGAAGATTTCCAAACATTCATGATATAAAATCAGAGCATTCATGATATAGAATCGGAGCTTCACAATCTCTGAAAATGTGGGGTGGGAGTGGGTGGAAGGGAGGGGAGACGGTCTGAGCAATGTTTGAGCTTCACTCTCATCAGAATTGGTTCAAAGGAGAATATACACATACACTCAGTTGCATATAAAAATCTGTCTTACCCAACAGGGAAATAGGAAGGGAAGAGGATATGAAAAGGAGATTGGATTAAGGAGGCAATGATCAGAAGCAAAACACTTTTAAGGAGGTTTAGAGTAAAGAGAAAAGAATGAAGAGAAGAAAATAGACTGGAGGGAAATACACAGAAATCGGAACTGTGAATGTACATGGAATGAGCTCACCTATAAAATGGAAGTGGGTAGCACAATGGATTAGGAATTAGAATCTGACAGTCTGTTTACAAAAAGACATGCTTGAAACAGAAAGATACGCACCAAATTAAAACAAAGGACTATTAGCAGAATCTAATATGGTTCAGCTGAAATTTTAAAAGGTAGGGGTAGCAATCATGATCTTGGGTAAAACCAAAAAAAAAAAATCAGCGTAATTAAAAGAGGTAATCAAGGAAACTATGTTTTGCTAGAAGGTACCATAGATAATGAAGTAACATTAAAAAGTCTTACAGCAAGTTTTTCTGATAAAGAACTCATTTCTCAAATGTACAGAGAGTTGAGTCAAATTTATGAAAATAAAAATCATTCCCTGATTGACAGTCAAAGGATATGAACAGGCAGTCTTAAGAAAAAATTCAAAACTATTATTAGTCATATAAAAATTATTTTTTATTAAAAAATTAAATTAAAAACAGAATTAAAGACAAATTAAAACAACACTAAGATACTGCCTTATGCTATCAGAAATGACAAATGCTGGAGATAATGGGGGGAAATGGTGAAGTTGGCGAAGTTATGAATTGTTCCAGCCATTCTGGAGAACAATTTGTAACTATGCCCACAGGGCTCTAAGGCCGTGCAAACCCTTTGACTCAGCAATACAACTACCAGGTCTGTACTCAAAAGAGATTAAAGGAAAAGGAAAAGGACCTATGTACAAAAATATTTTTAGGAGTCCTTTTTTGAGATGGCAATGAATTGGAAATTGGGGGGATGTCCATTAATTGGAGAATGGCTGAACAAGTTGTGGCATATGATTGTGATGGAAAAACATGGGAAAAAAAACCTGTCTGAACTGATACAAAATTAAATGAGAACTGGAAGAGCAGTAACAGCAATGTTATAATAATCATCTGTGAAAGACTAAGCTATTCTGGTCAATGTAATGATGCAAGACAGTTCCAAAAGGGTCAGGATGAAAAAATGCTGTCTACCTCTAGAGACAGAAATGATGAATTTTGAGTGCCAATTGAAATATAATTTTTCTCACTTGTTTCTCTTGCTTTTTTTTGCAATGTGGGTCATATCAAAATATATTTTACATGATTTTACATGTATAATTAGTATAATTTCACATGTATAATTGTCTTCTCAGTGGGTAAGAGAGCAGTAGGAGGGAGGAAGAGAATTTGGACCTCAAATTTTAAAAAATAAAATGTTAAAAATGAATAAATAATATAATTTTAAAAATTTAATCACTGCATGCCTTGGAGTTGCAGCATAGAATTGTTTGTTTTTCCTGGAGGATGTCTGTAAATTCTTTTGAATGGCATTTTATTTTCATTCAGAAGTTATGAGTGGTTTTCTTGTATTACCTTTTGAATTATAACGTTTGAGTATTTTGACTTCTTATCTTCAAATTGCCTTTTTGCATCCTTTCTTGAAGATCAATATGTTTTGCTTCTATAGAGATGTTTTTATGTTTATCTCTTAATGTTATTCCCTTTTTGCTTCCCTTCTGTATTATACCTTATTTCTTTATATTTGCATTCCTAATCAGTTGTCCTCTCTTTCTTTTCCTTTGATGGACTTTCTACATGGGCTCAGGTCTTTCTGTTTCTGCTGTATGGGCCATAAATGATGCTTTCATAATTCTTATTTTTCTTTTTTTTAACATTTTAATTTAAAGTTTTAAGTTCAAAATTCTATTTCTCTCTTTTATTCTTTTAAATCATTTAGAAACATCTTGCTGTGCCTCTGTGCATTCCAGAATTCAAAGTGGCTTCTGCCTCATCATATGTTGATTCATTTTCCATTGTCTTGGAAGGTTTCATAGAATTCTGGACTCTTTTAGCTGATCTGAAAGCTATGTTCCCTTTTGTTGTTAGTATCTTATTTGCTTATTTTCTGCTCAGAGGTTTGGGGTTTTTTTTTTCCCTCTTAAGATCTAATTTCAGTCTTTTCCCCTTGTATTATCCTGTTAAATTTTCCAACAGCTTCCCTTTTGAAGTCAGCTTCTCTCTTGGCTGGATTTCAAAGTTCTCTCAGCCTTTTCTTATAATATTTCATGCTTCACTGACCTTTGTTGTTGCCCCTTGTGACTTCTGGTAGCAAGGAAAGAAGGAAGCATGGAAATGTTTATTAAACTCCTGCTCTATGCCAGCACTGTGCTAATTGCTTTGCAAATATTGTCTATTTTGAGATAAAAACTCTGTTATATGTGGGAAGGCGGAGAGGAGGTTTACACAGGGAATTTTAGGAAATGTTAAAATAAAAGATGTCAGTTAAATATGTTCCAGCATTGTGCTAAGTGCTTTGAAAAAAATCTCATTTGATCCTCATGGGAACCCTGTGTGGTAGGTGTTATATTATCCCCATTTGTACTGAGTGACCCAGTTGGGGCTTAGGGATTGGTCTTTTCTGTTGTTAGTGAATTGTTAATTTAACATCATTAGGATTCTTGGTGTCCAAGACCCTGGAGACAGCTGAAATTGCTTTGTCTCTTGTGCAAAATACTTAGTTTGAGAGTTTTGGAGAATGGGATTAGATAGCTGGTCGTCCATCTTCTTGGTCATGTCAAGAGATGATTTTTTCTTTTTACCAAGAAAGGGACAGAGGCAATTACACATGATAACATACACAATTTTGATTACAAGAAATTGAAAAGTTTTTTTTAAAAAATGAAATAAACATATACATAAAGGACAATAATCATAAGAAGGGAAGTAGTTTAAGGGGTCATGTGGGGAAAAAACATCTCTGGTCTGTCTCTGATAAGGTTTTGGTACCCAAGACATCTGGAAAATTAACAGAAACATAAAATGAATAGCCTTTCTCCAATACTCTCTCTCTCTCTCTCTCTCTCTCTCTCTCTTTCTGTACCTTCCCTCTCTCCCGCTTTACATCTTTCTTTTATGTATCATCTTCCCCCCATTAGAATGTAAATCCCTGGAGGTCAAGGACTGAAAAAACCCAAATCTTCCTTACAATTGTTACCAATGAAACTGGAACTCTCAGCCATCTGGATCAATGGAGCTACCATGTTTTCACTCTCATATTAAAAATTCTCCTGTGCATTATAAGGAAGTAGAAAATGCCTTGAAGAAAATGTAAGGCAAGTATATGTGAAACAGGCCAAATTTAAGACAGAAGGTCCAGGCTTTGCTTTGAGAGCATTAAGGAATCACTTTGACAAGAACTCATCAAAGAATGTTTTCCAGGCTGCTCTGACTTCTGAATGGATCCATCCAAAAGATTTCAGTAGAGGCCTGCTGGCTCCAGCACCGACTTCCCCAACTATAACCTTGATGAGGAAAACGTGTCCATCTGGTGAGGGAACCCTTGATGAAAGAGAAGAGAACAAGCCGGCTTTCTCAGACAGTATTCCCCCACAACTCAACCTGACTTCCAGAGAATAGATTCCACTGGGTTGATTATTTATAACCATAAATTACCTTTTGATTTGACAGAGCT
Organism: Pseudocheirus occidentalis; assembly: GCA_028646575.1. Taxonomy (NCBI): domain Eukaryota; kingdom Metazoa; phylum Chordata; class Mammalia; order Diprotodontia; family Pseudocheiridae; genus Pseudocheirus; species Pseudocheirus occidentalis. The sequence continues at coordinate 383,247,685 of CM053593.1, read as the reverse complement.
AAATGCAACATTAAGCCTCTTCTCCACTGAGAAGATGTCCCAGAGAAGATGACTCGCGTGATAGGAAGGCAAAGATAACGATAACTTTTTTGGATAGCTCCTGAGTATATCAGTCAAGCCTTAAAAAAAGGAGACTGTGTTTGCCAGTTATGGAATCTTTTCTGCCAGGATTTGTCTAGAAGAGAGATTCCCTCTATGAGGTTTGCCAAATTATTGCTCTGATTCCATCAAGACCTAGCACATTTCAGTCTGCTAAAAAATGGTCTCTATGCACCCAAAAGAGTTTGGCAGGGCTTTCACTAAAGGAGAAACTGAGGCAGGGAAGAATACCTCTTGTCCAGACTATGGTAGGCACTTGTATGAACTAGCTATAGAATGGAGTCATAAATTCACGTGTTTTGTTCAAACAACACAGATTGGAAAGGAGCAGGTAGGAGGGAACCGGCTGCATAGCATTTGAGAAAGTGTGTAGTGCCAGTAATGACTCCAGACATCCGCTTGAAGCAGAAGCGTCACCGCTGTGTTTCTGGTGATTCTTTACAGCTATAACTTAACCACCATTTCTGAAAAATTGACTTTGCTGGGAAACCAAAAGGCACTGGAGGGATATATGTTGGGAGTAAATAGGTCACTGCCTGTTAACAGTGAAGACTATTGTGCAATTGTCAGTCAAGGAACTATCAACAGAAAAACAGAACTTCTTTTAAAAAGACCAGAAAGGGTTACAGGATTGAGTGAGGGATAAGAGGGACTGCCTCACAGGCTGCAGTTGTACCCCTGCATGATAAGGTGCCAAGAGGGAGCCCCCCTGCATGTTGGTTGAATTCCTTCTGGAGATTTTCCTGTAAAGATTCAATCTATCCAACATCGGAATTAAAGACAAGGGCTGAAAAGGCATGGTTGGCCTCTAATCTTGGTCAGCGGAGAGAGGAGCCTTATCACAAAGGTCATAGATCCATTGAAATACAAAAGGAAAGATCTCCTTTAATACTTAGCATAGTTTTATACACAGAGCACGTAGTTAATCCATGTTGTAACAGGAGAAGGACATAAACTTTTATTCCAGGTCTCCACAGTACAAAGGAGTGGGTACCTGGTAAGAAAGGCCTCTTAGGGCTTGTATGAATTGATGCTGAGTGAGAAGAGCAGAACCAGGAAAAATTTGTACAGGGTCACAGATACATCATATGTGTAACGACCGATTTTGAAAAACTGGACGCTTCTTGAGCATCACACAGTTAAAAGACAACTATGCAAGTCTCAGGATGGAAGGAGATGTCTA
>CM053593.1:383230402-383245903 GCA_028646575.1 Pseudocheirus occidentalis | reverse complement strand
TTCCAATACAAGTGCTGGGAACCAGATTAAAATGTAATTGGGAAGTATTTAGGAAAATAAATGGAAATACAAGAGAACAAACACAATACCACATTTTCAGACTGCCAGTGTGCTCCAGACCCCTGGTGCAAAGACAAAAAGAACTGGGGGCATCAGACCTTACTTAAGGATGCCCAGGGGATGCATATTGACTTAGAAAGCAATCTCTTGCCATTTCCTATAGCCTATTATATTTTTATCAACTTGGCAGTTCTCGGTGCCCCTCAAAAGTCCTGGGCAGCTCAAGCTGGCAGTTCTCTAAGGATCCATGGCTCCTGGCAGTTCTCACTCCCTGCCTCCACAATGCTGCCTCTTCTTCCAGAATTTCTTCCAGCCTCTCAGATTGGGTTTTCCCTATACAAAGCACCAGCTCTTCCCTGTTCAGCCCTCTCTAGTCAAGACAACTCCAGCCTGCTGTGTGATTCACAGGCTCTGGGTTTTAACATTTAAACCAAAAACAAGTGCTAAGTACCTGTTAGCTTGCCAATACAAGGGGACCTTCAAATTCCATTATCATTGCACTGGTCTGACTATGCGCCTTTCTATACCTTCTTCATTGCAAAGTGATGGATGACAGCCAAAGATGGAGGATGAACCAAGTCTTCTACAGCTTGGGTAGAGATGCAGAATTCAATGTCTACTTTAAGACATGACCAAAGTGCTGAACTGTTTAGCTCGACTATGCATATATGATAAAGCAGGTTTTTTGGGGGGGGTGGAGGGAGGGGACAGACAGTGGGACGAGGGTAGCGGCTGGAGGACAGTGACCCTGAAGAAAAAAAGAACATCAACAAAATGTTTTTTTTAATACACAGCAGTAGAAAAGCTGGCAAGCCAAGCATCTGTGTCTTCACAGGAGTCATTAACAAAAATATTCAGGCAGCATAGGAGCCTGGAGCACTCCCTCTGAGGACTTTCAATTTAACACTGAATCACTGATGACTCTTTGGAGTTCATAATTCAGTTTTGGAGATACTTAATTTTACAACTATCTAGTCTACACTGAAATTATTTTTTTCCACAAGATTTCATTAACTACCTTCATTCTAAATTAAACAATACCTACAATATTCCCTTAATATCAGTCAATCAATAAGCATTTCTGAAATGCCTACTATGTGCCACACACTCTGCTAACTACTGGGGATACAAAGAAAGGTAAAAAACAAAAAACAAACAGTCCCTGCTCTTGAGGACTTCACAGTTTAATGGAGTTAAATAAAATCATAAACAACAATATATACATTAGAAACCCCATCAATCAATACAGGAAATGGGCTGTCTAGCATATGTTCTTTTAAAATACTTTTGATAAGTTTTCATATAGCTTTCACCCCTTTCTAACCAGGGAGCCATCTCTTACGACAAAAATTAAAGTGAGAAGGTAGGAAGCAGTTTGGGGTTTTTTTTTGTTTTTTGTTCTTTTGCTTTTTGGAGGGCACTTGGGGTTAAGTGACTTGCCCAAAGTCATATGGCTACAAAATATGTCACATGTCTGAGGGCGGATTTGAACTCAAGTCCTCCTGACTCCAGGGCCAGTGCTCTATTCAGTCCGCCACCTAGCCACCCTTGGTAGGAAGTAGTTTTAGCAACATTAACATCATCTAGCAAGTCTGATAGTAAACACAAGGTTATCTATCCCTAGTCTTCCCATCCCTGGAAAAGAAAAATACAAATGCATTTCCCATTCCCTGGAATCAAGCCGGGTCATTAAAATGACACTGCATTTAATTATTTGTTGTTTATACTGCTGTAATCATTATATATACTGTACTTGTAGCTACTCCTTACTTCACTCTGAATCAGTTCATGTCATCTTGTTTCTGTGAATTCTTTACTATTTCTTATAGAAAAGCAGTATTTTATTATTTGTAAAACAATTTATTTAGCCATTCCCCAATCAATGGACAGCTATGCTGGGATACCTTGTTCTTGATGAAGGAATTGATTACATTCAAAATGTTTTGATTTGGTATAGGTTTTTCTGATGTTAAAAAGGAGTCCACTCTGGCTAAAGCCTTTCCCACATTCACTACCTTAAAGATTTCACTCCAGTATGAGTTCTCTGATTTCTCATAGGATGGCACCTCAGGCTGAAGCCTTTGCCACATTCATTAGATTCCAAAGGTTTCTCTCCAGTATGGATTCTCTGATGGATTTTCAGTACTTGACTGTCAATAAAGGCTACTCCACAATTGTTATATTCAAAGGGTTTCACGCCAGTATGGATTCTCTGGTGATAAAAAAGCAGCCCCCTCTTGCTGAATGCTTTGCCACACATGATATTCAAAGAGTTTTTCTCCAGTATGAATTCTCTGATGACCTGAGTACTTTCACTGAAGGCTTTCCCACATTCCTTACATACAAAGGGTTTCAATCCTCTGTGAGTTGTATGTTGGGTGATAAGGACTGCCCTATGTCTGAAATATTTTCCACATTCAATACACTCAAAAGCTTTTCTCCGGTGTGAATTGTCTTATGATAAATGACCTACCTCCTATGGCTAAAGGCTTTCCCAAATTCATTACATTCAAAGGGTTGCATTCCAGTATGAGTTCTCTGATGATCAATGAGCTTTGTCTTCTTGATAAAGGAATTCCAACATTCATTAAAAGCAAAGGGCTTCACTCCTGTATGAGTTCTCTGACGCCTAACAAGATTGGACTTCTTGCTAAAGCCTCTCCCACACTCATTACATTCAAAAGGTTTCTCTCCAGCATGAGTTCTCTGATGATCAATGAGCTTTGTCCTCCTGGTAAAGGCTTTTCCACATTGATTACAAGCAAAGGGTTTCTCTCCAGTATGAGTTCTTTGATGAACAATCAGGTTGGCCCTCCGAGCAAAGCATTTTCCACATTCACTACACTCAGAAGATTTTTCCCCAGTATGAATTAACTGATGATCAAGGAGGTGTGACCTCTAGCTAAAGGCTTTCCCACATTCATTACATTCAAAGGGCTTCATTCCAGTATGAGTTCTCTGATGCCTAACAAGACTGGACCTCTGGCTAAAACCTTTCCCACACTCATTACATTTAAAAGGTTTCTCTCCAGTATGAATTCTCCGATGGCTTTTAAGAACATTATTTCCCCAGAATGACTTCCCACATTCACTACATTCAAAAGGCTTCTCTCCAGTATGAATTCTCTGACGCCTAACAAGATTGGACCTCTTGCTAAAGCCTTTCCCACACTCATTACATTCAAAGGGTTTCACTCCAGTATGAATTCTCTGATGAGTAGTAAGATAACCCTTGTGACTGAAGCATTTACCACATTCATTACATGCAAAAGGTTTCTCTGCAGTATGAGTTCTCTGATGGACAATCAGGTCCCTCCTATGGCTGAAGCATTTTCCACATTCATTACACTCAAAAGATTTTTCTCTAGTATGAATTCTCTAATGATAAATGGGCTGTCCTTTCTGGCAAAAGCATTTCCCATATTCATTACATTCAAAGGGTTTCACTGCACTATGAAATCTATGGTGCCTAACAAGACTGCTCCTCCTGCTAAAAGCTTTCCCACACTCATTGCATTCAAAAGTTCTCTCTCCACTATGAATTCTCTCATGCCTTTTGAGTACTTCACTTTCTCTGAAGGGATTTCCACATTTGTTATATTGAGGGGGTTTCCCTCCAGTATGAAATTTCTTATGTTTAGTCAAGATTTCCTTGTGACTAAAGCTGTCCCCATCTGATTATATGCATAATCTTTTCCTCCAGTATCAATTCTCCACTGTGCAGTGATATTTTGTCTTCTGCCAAAGGCTTTTCCACATTCCTTGTGTTCATGTAACTTTTCTCTAGTATGAATTCCATGAAATTTAATTAGGTCTGAGTGGTAACTGAAGGGCTTTTTGCACAAGCTACATTTACCCAAGTTTTCCTCTAAGGAGGATCTAGTACACACACTGAGGTTGAACCAATCCCTTGTGCTCTTTAGAAGCATATTATACTTGTGGAAACGTTTCTCCACACCTCCCTTCCACAATGCACCCAAGACTGACCCTAGACTGAAACTTCTCCCCAATGTATTACCCTGAGGCATACTCCCTTTCTTGACATTTGTTCGAGAAGTAACTGCTACGTGTCTGGACTGTTTCTCCTCGCTATACTTTGGTTTCTCTAAATTAACATCATCTTCTCTAGCTTCTCCAAACTTTGAACACTGGACACGAGCCTCTGGCAATATGTTCTTGGATGATTCTTCCACACAAGTAGCCTGTATCAAAAGGGATTCTTTGCATGTGATGCTGCTCTCCTCAATAAAGAAATCTGAAACAGAAGGGGAAAATTCACTAAGATATTATTTGCTATGCTGAAAATAGCTTTTATAAAAAGCTTTAGTTTCTGTTCCTTCAATTAAGGAGAAAACAGCTCAATTTGGGCTAGGTAGAAGAAACACTGTTTAAAGGATATTAAGCCAAAGACAGGTGAGGAGATAATAACAGAGCGCTTAAGTACCAGCCTCAATCAATGAATTAAGAACCTGTAGATGTCATTAAAAATACATCACCTGTGTGGCTAGGTGGTGCAGTGAATAGAACACGGATCCTGGACTCAGGAGGACCAGGTTTCAAATCCAAGTTCAGACATTTAACACTTACTTGTCATGTGACCTTGTGCAAGTTACTTAGCCCAAATTACTCTGCCCTCTTCCCTCCAAGTAGCAAAAAAAAAAAATACATCAATGAAAAAACTGATTTGTCCTGTACAGAATAGAAAGGCATTGAGGAAGGGATAAGCAAAGTCTATTATTAAAAGAAAAGGTATAAAGATTGCTAAGAATAGAAAAAACTACCCCAACTTGCTGATGACACGATGGTTTAGTTAGAAAACTCTAGGAAATCAGCAAAGAAACTCCACTAGTTAACCAGTGGTTAATAGCTTTGGCAAGTGTGCAGGCTACTCAATAAATCCAGAAAAATCAACAGCATTGCTGTGTGAACAAGAACATAATACAAGAGGCAACAAAAGAAAGGATAACCATACTCAAAATGATTATAAAATGCATAAAAATCTGGGCACCAACGGACAAAATCCAAAAAGAAACAGTAGAAGGGAAGTGCCAGTGAAAACAAGCACAAATGGCATAAAACTTCTGAAAGTGAACCTACCAGGACATACGTCAGGTGAAGTTTTAAAACACCTTGTAACAAAATAAAGACTGCCTTTTACCTGATTGGAAGGATAGGCATTATTGGTTGTTGGGCTGAGCAAAAATAATGAATATGATAACACAATATAAATAAATGTACAAATTAGGAGTTACTGCAATCAGTTTACTAAGGACATACGAGATCTTTCTTTTTGTCTATTCGAGGCATAGGCATAAAAATGGGTTCTCTGGGTTCAAGTATATGGACATTTGGAAATTCTTGGTTACCTGGGGAAAGAGGAATACTCTTATTCCTCTTATTACAGCAGGAATAACCTGCTGGAGGAGCTATGAATTGGTCCAAGAAATCTGGAAAGCAATTTAGAATTGTGCCCACAAAGTAACTAAATGTCTGTCCCCTTTAGGCATATACCTCAGAGGTCAAAGACAAAAGGAAATATCATACATATGCCAAAATTCCCTTAACATCAGTTTTGTAGAGACAAAGAGCTGGAAACAAAGTGGATGGATATAGATATGTGTATGTGTATGTGCGGGAGTACACATATATGAATGCCTTTGTTGATGGTTACTCAATTTTAAATGTCTGTTAGAAACAACAGAAAGTAAGGAACATACATCTCTTTTCTGAGAAAAGACATATCAGGAGAACAAGAGAAATCAGCAAAGTCATATGCCCAAGTGCAGGATGCTCCTCATGTGAGGCAGCCCAAGGTCATTACCCCAAGTCCCAAAGCCTATGAAAAGGCTTCTGCTCTTACCTTGCAAAGCAGAAGAAACATAAAGGAATCTAATCTACTAGTTTTTCACTCACTCAGCTGGAGAGGAGCATCTCAGGCTTCCTCCCTCAGGCCTCCATGGGGCTTCTCCTCTTTCCAACAGAACGATCACATCCAGTTTGGAAACAGGAAGCCCTATGTATGAAGAGAAAAGTACAAAATTGCTGGGGACAGGGAGCATTCTGCAAATTCCCTCTAGTCCCAGAAAACAGGGCAGCTAGACAGCACAGAAGGTAGAGAAAGTGACCTCTATAGCATGAGCCATTTTATAATTCTAAGGAGGGTAGGTCACAGATCTAGATTAGGATTAGAAAGAAAACAAGTTCATTGAACACTCCCAATGCTAGGAGGATCAGACTTCTCCATCTATCTCAGCAGGATTTGGCTCTCTCAAGCCATGATCATCAGACACTCATTAAGCATCATGTATGTGCCAGGCAGCATGCTAGGTACTTCAGCGAGGAAAAACAGAATCCCTCCTAGCCACAGTGAGACATGACAGGCAAATATCATGAAGATGTCACCAGACAAAGAACAAGTAGGGGAGAATCTAAAAGAGGTAGGGGGAGTGTCAGGAAATGTCAAGAAAACAAGTAGTCTCCTTGGGGACGCAGGAGGTAGGAAGGCAAAACCAACATTGCACAGAGGTGAGGAGGGGAAGGAACATGCAAACAGCTACGCTAGTGAGATGGAAGGCTTAGACAGACATCAGGCCTGCTGGCTTCCTGGGGCTTCCAGCCTAGGGGAGAGCAAAATCCATGTAGAAATCTCTGGAGAAAAGGGAAGGAAGAAGTAGCCCAATTTCCCTTAGACTTTGGCAGAAATCTCAGGCCTGAGGGTGCAGGGAGCAGAGGAGCTGCAGCCTTGGGGCCCCCACAAGGAAGCTCTGGGATTGCCATTTATAGCATGGGAAGACCTCTCTCCCGGGAACACAGGACAGAACCCCTCTGCCTATCAGCCATAAAGGATTTAGGACTCTTCTGAAGGGATAACCAGCCACTGAGTCAGAGGCCAGCTCTCCTTACCCAAGAAGACCAGATGCTCATAGTTCTCCAACATCATGCCCCTGTACAGCGCTCTCTGGGCAGGATCCAGGTATGTCCACTCCTCCCAGGTGAATTCCACGGCCACGTCCTTAAACATCACTGCTTCCTGAGTCAAAAACATTCTTCCTTAACCAGAGGCCACTGCTCCAAATGTTTGCTGCTCACCTGATTATGTTCACCCCATCTTGTCCTAGACTCTCATGGACAGTGTCTCTTCCTTCCTTTCATTCACCCTGAGAAGCTCTTTCACAAGTAAATCTCAAGGAAATCATATCCTTTACTGCTAAAGTCCCAAACCAGTATCCATCCTATAGCCTATACAGAACCCTAACATCAGCATTCACTCTCCAAATAGCTACGTAAGAAGTCCTCTCCACCGTTTATGGACACCTTCTGTGCAGATGGTCTCAGCGGAAAGCTGTTCCACACTTGCCTTGTCAAGCTTAGCAATGTCTCTATTTCCAACTCTTAATGGCCCTTTGATCTCTTATAGAGACATCACTGCTTCTCCATTGTACTGTGGAAACCTGGAACAAGATGGTGTCCAAGTCTAAATATGAAGACCTGCTCCATTCTCTGGGAGCTATCCCCTCTAACACTCACTCCCACGGATCGGGACCCTTTCTGATGATGGCACTTTTTCCAATGGCAAACAAAGATTATAACCCATTCAGGCCACCTCGGGCCATGTGATGCCAGAAAACACTGAACAGAATCCTGCAAGGAGCCTTTCTCTATGTCCCCTCCTACTGAGCTGTTTATGCAGCCTGGGGCTGGCAATTCTTTATCCCTTATTCTCCCTATGGGACAAGGCCACCTACGTTTTCAGCTAAACTTAAAAAAAAAAAAGATTTTCCTAGATATCTTGTCTTTTGGCATCGCCTAGATTTCCTCTTCTATACTTCTCCTAATCTGAAGACTACCCCTGTAACAAAGTTGTTTGTTTTCCTATATATGCAGGATGAAAAAAAGAAATTCCACAAACCTAATTGATGTATTAACAAAGTGGACCTTACGTACCATGTTCTTTGCAAAGGAATGGAGAGAAGAGGCTCTTCTTTCATCTCTGCTTTGATCCCAGGACTGTCTGCACAACTTCACAAAGCACAGTCTTGAAAGAAAGTGGTTCTTTCCACTGACTCCGTTACTGTCACTGTGATTGTAATGATCCCCCAGCTCTACTCACTTCATTTTGCATCAGTTCATAGAAGCTTTTCTGTTCTTCTCTGTATCAGCATCTCTGCTGTTTCTAATCACACAGCCATATACCCTCAATCAAATCTATAAACAGCTTTGTTCCCAATTCTTTGCTATCACAAAACGTGCTGGTATACATATTTTGGCAGCCAGAAGGACTTCCTCATTGATGATATCTTTAGGATGAGCAATTTGTAGTAAAATCTTTGGATCAAAGGGAGCAGACAAATATTTGCACAATTACATATTCCTTTCCAGAGTGGTTATCCTAACTCAGAGAGACCAAATAATGCATTCATGCGCCTATATACATTTCTTTCTTTTTTTTGCTTTCTGGAGGAGGGAAGGCAGGGCAATTGGGATTAAGTGGCTGGCCCGAGGTCACACAGCTAGTAAGTGTTAATAGTCTGAGGTCAGATTTGAACTCAGGTCCTCCTGGTTCCAGGTCCTGTGCTCTGTTCCCTGCATCACTTGCCACCCCTATGTGCCTATCATTTGACAACCTCTCCAACTCCACCTAGGCTCTTCTTTGGTCATTTTTGGAAATTCTCTAGGTGTGAAGAAAAACTTTAGGGATATTTTGATATTCATTTCTCTATTAGTCATATGAGGATCTGTTTCACTTCGTAGCAGACTAAGTTCCTTCTTTTTACAGCTATTTCTTCATTTCCTTTGACTATTTCTCTCTTCGAGAATAGATTTTGGTCTAATACATCTTTGCTAATTGTCTATAAATCTTGCACCCCAAACCCTTCTGTGAAAAATTTAATAAAGATTTTTTTTCTCAGTCAACCACTTCCCTTTTAACAGCAGATACATCCTTTTTGTTTGTGCCAAAGATTTTCATATAATCAGAATTATATTTTTATTTTTCTTTAACAGCCTCTATCCATAAAGTTTGGTTAAGAATTAAACACCCATCATGCAGTTTTCAAAGAAAAACAATCACAATTATGAATAGTAATGGGGCCATCTAGGAGGCACACTGGATAGAGCATCAGGTCTAGAGTCAGGAACAGCTGAGTTCAAATTTGGCCTCAGTCTTATAAAGTAACCCTGGCCAACTCACTTAAACACTCTTGCTACAACTCTTTACCTGTAAATAAGGAAGACAAGGAAATGGAAAATCACTCCAGTATCTTTGCCAAGAAAACAACAAATGGCATCATGGAGGATTAGGCACAACTGAAAACAAGTTCACAAACAACCACAGTGACATAAAAAAGCTCTGAGTCAATATTGATCAGAGAAATGGAAACTAAAACAATGCTGAGGTATCACCTCACACCTATCAGATTGGCTAAGATGACAGTAAAAGACAATGACAAATGCAGGAGAAGAGTTTACACTAACGTGCTGTTGTGCTGGTGGAACTGTGAACTGGTCCAACCATCCTGGAGAATAATTTGGAATTATGCCCAAGGGCTATAAAACCATGTGTACACTTTGACCCGGTAATATGACTAACCCCAAAAGTATCTGTATCTCAAAGAGATCAAAGGAAAAGGACATATAGGTACAAAAATATTCAGGGCAGTTCTTTTTGTGGTGGCAAACAATTGGAAACTAGCAGGTATCTATCAATTGGCAAATGGCTGAACAAATTATGGTATCTGAATGAAAGGAATACTCTTGTGCTCAAAGAAATGACAAAGGAAATGGTTTTAGAGAATCTTGGGAAGCTTTTTGTGAACTGACGCAAAGGGAAGTGAGGAGAAGCAGAACATTGTAGGCACCAATGGCACCATCTTCATGATAATCAACTGTGAAAGACTGAGTAGCTGATCAACACAATGACCCACTACAATTCTAAATGACTTATGATGCAAAAGGCTCTACCTCCAGACTGAGAAGTGATGGGCTCAGAGTATAGATGGAAGCATATTTAGTTCATTATTTAAAAAAAAATAGTTAATGCAAAACTTTGTTTTGTGTGACTATACAAGTTTTTAATGGGATTTATCCCTTGCCTTCTCAATGGGAGAGGATGGGGAGAGGGAAAAAATTTGGAACAAAAATAAAATAACATCAGAATTTTCAAAAAAAAAAAAAGGAGTACAGACCTTCATTTTAGAATCTATCATCATCTAACTGTCATGATCCATAAGCTCAATGTCATCTCTAAACGCTAAAGGATCTGGACTAGTTAAAAATTTATTCCAAAGGAGAGCAAAGACAGGAGAGGTGGGAGCTGGCAGCTATAACTGTCCCTCTGTCCCTCCCCGAGGTATCCCTCCTCCCGCCTCTCCCCAACACCACTATCCCAGACAGGATTCTATTTCCCCATCAACACTTCTGGAATTCTCACCTCTCTCTTCAAGCATTGAGTCCAAGTCCATGTGGTCACCCATTCAGGTCTCTCTGTCCAGCCAGGATGACCGCCAGTTGTTCTACCACCAGCAAGCAGTTCCAGGGGCTGCCTTTTCACCTCAGGGTCTGTCCTGGAACTCTGATTAAAGGTCTCAGGACAGAAACCTCCTCCTGGGCTGCAGACATTTCATGAGAGACATCATGTACCACCTTCACCTTCCAGCCATGCTGGGACCTGGGAATTCCAAAGCAAGATAACATCAACTTGTCTGTTCACCCTTCGGCTCCAGCATTTGTGAACTGTATCTCTGGTACTATGAACTACTACTGTTTATAGAAACACAGCCCTAAATACCTGCGATTGCAATAGCTCATGGGTATGAAGAGTCAACACCATCAAAATGACAATTCTACCTACAGTGATTCACTTACTCAATATCGTGCTGACCAAAGTATCATAATATCTGCTTCCTACAAGTAGACACAAAAATAAGAAAAGTTATATTGTGGTCAAAAAGGCCAAGAAACATAAGGAAACAAGGAAAACGTGGGAAAGAAGGAAGCTTAGCAGGACCAGATGTCAAACTATACTACACAGCAGTGATTCTGAAAACAATTTACAAGGTTAGAACATCAGTGGAACAGAGGAGGGAACACAGTGTGTAGTTTCTGACAAACCCAAAGACCCCAGTGACTAACCTAAGACTCAGTATTTGACAATAACTGCTGGGAAAATCAGACGCTAGTAGGGCAGAAATTAGATTCACATGCACCCTCACTTCATATACCAAGAAGAAATGCGTGTGTGACTTAGATAGGAAGGGTCATATAGTAAAGAATTTATAGAAATGTGCAAAAAAATCATCACCTCTGTGGATCAAAAAAAAGATCAAGACCAAACAAGGAACAGAATCACAGAACATAAAGAGGGGGATTCTGATTGCACCTTCCATTTGAAAACAAGTCCCAAAATTTTTTTTAGAAAGAATTTTACTAAGTCACTTGACGTAAGAGGATAGGTGGGAAAATGGGGTTCTTCCCTCTCATATTGTCAAAGATGACACAAAAGGGAAATGACAAAAGTTGGAGGGGCTTTGAAAACAAGCACATTGAGGGACAACTGTTGGCAGACTTAGGAGATGAATATGAACATCCTGGAAAGCAATTTAGAATCGTACAACGAGTTACAGAAAAGTGACCTTTAGTGTGGAGTCAGGATGGGGGCACAGAAACAGGAAAACTCTACAACTCCCCCCATAACCACCTCAAATACCTATGAAATATGACTCTAAACCAATGTTAGAGCTCCCTAAGTCATAAAATAGCAGAGAAACAAGGTCCCCCACAGAAGGCACCCAGGCAAAAGTGCAGAGAGGGCTCTTGGAAGCTTTCTGGGAGCAGAGCCCAGTCCCCCCAAGGTTTTAGTCCCAGGATGTCCAAGAGAAGCCCTGGCTGGAGCTTTCAGGAGAGCAGATCATGGCCAGCTGTGGCAGTTTCAAGAATCACCAACCCATAAGAGCCAAGGCCAAAGGGAAAAGGTTTAATTTCAGGGAGAGGGTCTGGAAGACTGCCCCAGGGCTAGAAGCAGTCTGAAGCAGGGGCCCTGCAGATTGCAGGGGGGCCAAGGTATCATTTATAGCCTAACTGCTCTTGCCTTGAGCTGCCTGAAATTCAGAACCCCCTCCCTGTCCTTGCCAACCTCCCTAACCCTCCTTGTAGCACCCCACTGTGGGTCACCTCCCTCTACCCAGGGGAAGGCAGCCTGGCACTGCTTCCAGACCAGGTCCCCACTTTATCACTGAGGGGTGCTCTCACCCCGGATTAGGGGCCCATGGAAGTCCAGGAGCCACCCACCACAGCAACCCCGAGAGAGGAGTCCGTGCTTCAGAGCTTGAAGCGCAGGGGTGCATGGGGAAGGGAGCAGAAGCCCAGGGGGGCACCACCCTGGGGCTGGGGATTCTGGAGATGGGGGGCGGGCACCTGGGGCGCAGCCAGAGGCCGCGGGTGGAGACACAAACTGGGGAGGGGGACGGTGATGGGAGGGGTCAGGATGCTCCCAGGGGTCCGGGGGGCAGCCTGGGAAGGGCATTGAACGCCACCGCAAAACGAGTTTTGGCGGATGTCCCCCAAGCAGGTGACCCACGAGAGTTGGCCTGTTGAGACACAAGATGGGGCGGCGTGTCTAGGCCACAGGAGCAGGGAGGGCTTCTGGGGCTCGGTGATAGACCAGGAGCCTGCGGGAGGACAGTACCTCCACCACACTGGAAACCCTCCTCAGACCTGCCCACATGCGCACACACAGGGGTGTTTGGGGATGGGTGCCGGGCCTATGCACTCTCTCTGTCCCCCGTTCCCTCCCCCAGCTTCCCCCTTGGACTCCCACCCACCTGGCAGAAGGCGGAGCTGGCTCTCCAGGTCCCAGAAAGTAGGAGACTCAGGAGGGAGCTGGGACCAGGGAAGGGGATCCAGGGAATCAGAGAGACCACCCAGAGACAAAGTGAAGAAAAGGCCTCCCCTTGGACTAAACAGGTTTGTTGGAAATCAAGGGGTGGAAGGTTTGTGTGGTTGTCTAAGAACTTTATTTGGAAACTAAAGTTAATGGTTACCCCAGGAGTGGAAGATCAGTACATAGGGAAACTAGGTCATTCCTTTGTTATTTGATTGAGTCTTAAAGCGTGAAGCTGGTTTCTCCCTTAGGGAAACCAGCTGATTCTTCTCTTGTTCCTTGTTCCTTTCTGTAATAAGATATAACATAGAGACTTTCCTTGTTCTGAAGGTTGTATATAATATTGTGAATTGCAGAAACTGTGAACATTGTACTGAATAAAGATTTGTAATGGAATAAACAGAGTGTTCACTAATACTGTGTAATCCAAAACTTAAAAGCTCCTCCTCACAGTAGCATTCTCTCAGAAATCTACTGCTGATTGGCTTTACATTGTGGGCTCCCACAATGCATTGGGCTAAGGGGAGGGGTGTCATGCCCAGGTGGGGGTGTGGTGGGGGAGGAGGGAGAGAGGGAGGGGGGTAAAGAGAAAGAAAGAGAGAGAGAGAGAGACAGAGACAGAGAGAGCTAAGTCTCCAAATGCATTCTGGGAAATGAAGGCCGGCAGCGGGAAGCTGGCTGGAAGGGCCATGCACACGCGTGGCTCTGGCCGTGCCTCCTCCAAGCCAGACTCTCTGAGCCTGTGCCCGTGAAAGTACCAGTCCCGCCTGACATTCCTGCTGGACCTTGTAACCTTGCCTTTGCCCCTGCCCTTGTTCTGGCTCCTCCAACGCCTGTTTGCGGGGGTCAGGTTTCTGGGTACCCAGGGAGGGGTGCCTACCAAGGACACATGCGAGTGCATTGTGCATATAGCCTTGAGACTGCGCACATGCGCACAAAACCAGGCACATGGTCTTCTAGAACCCCCAGATCATTTTCAGAACTCATTCCTTGTCCACCTGTAGCTTCCTCCCTCTGCGTCCCTACAACAGCTTTTTCTAATAGAAGTGCTGGGAACCAGATTAAAATGAAATTCGGAAGTATTTAGGAAAATACAATAGAACAAACATAATACTACATTTTCAAACTGTCAGTGTGCTACAGACCCCTGGTGCAAAGACAAAAAGAACTGGGGCATCGGTCCTTACTTAAGGATCCTGAGGGCTGCATATTGACTTAGAAACCCATCTGTTGACATTTTCTTTGGCCTATTGTATTTTTGTCAACTTTTTCAAATTTTTCCCAATGACATTGTCAACTGTCTGAGGCTGGATTTGAACTCAGGTCGTCCTGACTCCAGGGCCCATTATCTATTCACTGCCTCACCTAGCCATCCCTCCCAATTACATTTTAATCTAGTTTGGCCACTCTGAAGTCAATCAATAAACATTTTATGAAGCCTTTACTGTGTGCTAAGTCTTGGAGTGGAGGTGGGCAACCTAGGGACTGTTTGACACCCCCGCAAATTTGAGGACCCTTCTGTACACCTGAAAGAGGAGGAGAGACTCCTGAGGGCCGAATCTGCTCCTGTCCTCCCCAAACCTCATTGTTAAAGCTCCTCCCCTGCCAGGCCTGGTAGATCTCCCTGCAGGAACCATCAGATCTTCCTTGGGAGTTCCATTTCATTCCAATATGGAAACCAAGACTCCCAGGGAGGGCCAAACTCATTCCTTTCCTACATGTGCTGGGCATCACACAGAATCCCTGGTTCTGAATGATCTCAGGCTGGCATAGGTAGCTCAGAGCTCCGGCTGACCTTGCTTCTGGTGATGCCTCAGACCCTGATGGCCCCTTAGCTGAGACATCCCCAGTGCCTTTGGGAGCCTATAGAGCAAGCTGCCTATGGCCATTCAGCAACTGGAGAGAGGTGGGACAATGCATGGGAGTCTGAAGAAAACCTGCCAATGGTCAATTCTTTGATTGGTGTGATTTTTTTGGTACCCAAGTTCACCACTTGGGAGGTCGTCCTCTTGCTTTTGGACAGGCTGCCTAAAGGGTAATGACCTCTTCGCCGCCTTATTACCGGTACTGCTCTCTGAGTTCATGTGCCGAGTAGCCACTGTCAAATATGTATTCACCACAACATAGAAACCTGGACATAGAAACCAAGGTTTTCCTATTATGCTCAAGGACAGGTACAGGCATCCTAGAAATCTGGAATTGCTTTTGGAGACTCAAGCTGTCCTCTAGGCAGATGAGGTCAGAGAGACAGAGAAGCCATTCGTTTCTGAGTTCTAATCTTATACAGTCTCTTCTTCAAGAAAAGACAGATCCGTGATCCCACACTTCCTTCTGTGTCCTAAACTTATACCCCTCTGGTGCATCAAACACACTTTATACGTAAATTAAGCCAGGTCACTGATTAAACTGCATTTAGAAACTTCCTTTCTCATGGTACGGTTAAACACGTATGAAGCCCATAAATCTGAGGGACACAGAGATCCTGAGCTGCGATTGTCCTAAAACATATTAAAAGGCTTGTCTTTCTTATATCAGGCAGTCAGAATATTTCTTCTGGCTCCATG
>CM053593.1:383200767-383229902 GCA_028646575.1 Pseudocheirus occidentalis | reverse complement strand
CTTATAATTTTAATTTCCCATTCCCATTCATATCTTCCTAAGGAAGTTTACAAGAAATTTGCTTTCCCTTACTACAATCAGGTCAATTTAGAAATATACTGGGCTAAAACTCTACCTGCTTTCTTTTAATTCTAGCAAATCACATTAATCTATATTTTCTACCATAATTGGTGCCATTCTCAAATTCAGTAACAAAAGGATACTCCCTCCCTCACCCCTCTCTATTCCCAAACAGAGACTTTTCCTAACTTTCCTATTTTCCCTCAAGCCATTATTTTCTCTTTCCCAATCTTTCAAAACCCATTACTCAGACTGCCTACATTCTTTTACATTCCTAAAAATCATACCCCAAGTTTTGTGCTGCTTTTATGCATCTTAGAACTACAGGGAATTAATGCCTAACAATTTTCACCCAAAGAGAGCCATATCTCTCTCTCTCTCCTCCCTGCCCCTCCTTTCCTGAGAGGTTTATCAAACTACAGAGTATATGTACCGTCCTGAAACTTATGCCCCCCACTTCCCATTAGAAGCCAACCCTCAATATATCTCCAATTTTCCTGATTTAGAAATTTTCCTTACCTCCTTCTTCATCAATATATATATTTTCCAACAGAATCTATTCAGGTCTTCTTAAACTGCCTGATCTGTCTAGTTACCCTTCGTAGTTTCACTTTTGAGCAAGGCAGGAAGTGTTAGTCAGCCTCTGCCCCCAATTTCTTTTTTCCAAGGGGCTGGAAATTCCCTCTTTTCCTTTCTCCTTCCTTGTTTTCCAAATCTCAAACCTGGCCAAGACCTGGGACACAGAAAAGGGAAGGGAATTTTCTACATTATTAATTTTAAACAGTAAAACATTTTTCTTTTCTTTTTCTTTTTCTCACTCCCCCTCCCGAGAGGGGAGGGAAACAGGAGATTCAATTTTACTCACAGAAAGACTCACAGAAAGGTGTTAGAAAAAAAAAACCCCACAAACAATATACCACAAAGACACAGTCAAAAGATCACAAAGATTTAAACTGACTGGTACCTGACATATGTGCTCCAATTGCAAACATTTCTTAGCCGAAACATTTAGATGGTCCCTTTCCCATCCTTAATGAATTTACGGGAGACGTCACCGAACTCCCAAAGTCAAAGAGACTTAGCCAGACTATATGAGAAGGGCTGCCCACTTCTCCTCGGTCACCTGTGAAGCCTTTAGCTCAGTGGCGTCCTTCTGTGGGAGAATCGGTTAGGGAACTTCCTTAAGTGTTCACCTCTATGCCAAAGCTCCCAGATCCACGAGTGCTTACTGCCAGGCTGTGTATACACACTTTACGGACTGTGGTTTCCAGGTCCACCCGGGGCCGGCTGGACTTTTCCACGTTTTTCCTTTCAGTTTCTTTTCCCCTTTTTCCTGTTGGAGCCCTAATGAGCTTTCTGTTTCTTCCAAGTACCTCTGTAGAGGTCTTTCTCTAGGACTAGGCAGCAGCTCTCCCCTAAAGCCGAGACCTCCAGGAAATCCCTGGCGTGCGCTTAGTCCCAACCACTGGAAAGAAAGACCCCTCCTCAATCAAAAAGAAGCCCCGCCATCAGTGTCAACTGAGTGGAATAAAGACCCCAAAGACCCTTACCCAAATAAATTCACAGGTTTCTCAAGGTGAAGACAGAAGCTCTTTATTTTTAAAGACAAGTCTCTCCAGAGCTGGGCGTCACCTACTCCAGTCAGTCTGGTATAGGGAGGCACCCAAGAAGAGGCAAGCAAGCAGTTTTATACCCTTGCACAAACAATTCTATGAAAAACCCCCAAATTTCCAGATAAACCCCCAAACTCCCTCACACCAAAAATCCCCTAATGCTGGATCATTACCCCATTGGTGGGGTAACATGACCCCACAGTCTATGTAGGACCCTGGAAAGCCCCTCTTGCTTTCCAGGGTCCTATGTATAGCCCTGATTATCCATATGTAGCAAAAGGGGGCTGTCCCAAAAAGCCCCTGACAGGAAGAAGGGAGGGGGAGTAGGGGAGCACCGTCTGATTTCCCCAAAGTCGGGTGATTTACAGGAACATGAAACTTAGGCCTAAAGAAATCTAGGACCTAGCTCAAGTTTGGTGACCATCTCTTTTATTTTATTTTTTATTTTATGAGAATGCTTTCACTGTCTCATTCAGCGTGAACAATGGCAAAAAAAAAAAAGAAACAACCAAACATGGAAAAGAACAATAGCATGTGTTGCTTTCAGTCTCCATTTAAACTCTGGTCTTTCTAGATCTTTCTCTGAATGTAGAATCTCCTTCCATCCTGAGACTTGTAGAGCTGTCTTTTAAGTGCGAGTTGCTGAGAAAAGTCCAGTTTATCAAGGTTGGTCATCACACATAGGATGTGTCTGTGATTTTGTACACAATTTTTAAGAAAGCATTCTTAACCTGGGCTACATAAACTGTAAAATAATTGTAACAGCTATATTTCAATACAGTTGGTTTCCTTTATTATTGCACTTAAACTTAATTCTGAGAGAGAGTTCACAGATTGGGCCAGAAGGAGTTCATGACACAGAAAAAGTTAAAAAGCCCAAGGGAATTCCTTTTTGTGGATCTCCTTTGAGCCATTTGGATTCACAGTCGTGATCTCCCAGAGCTGATATCTTTATAATTTTTCCAAACACAAGTGGTCCTATGATGAATGACAGTCCAGTTCTTGGGAGAAGGAAAACTCAGGATTGGTGCTTGCAGAGGTGACGTCTCCTTTCCTTAGCCCCTTGCCTTTGGAAAAAGAGCTACCTCTTTATACCTTCAACAGAAGCCCATTGAAGCTGGACTGCTGAATCAGCTAAGAGGTAACTTCTGAGATAAAAACTGGAACCGACCTCAGGGGGAAAAACAAAGGTATAATTTCTTGGATTTCCAGACTCAAACTCACAGGCTTGAGGACTAAGGCTTATCCTCTCAGAGAGAAATATATGGACAGAAAAGCATGGGGAGGGGGGTGGGAAAGCATCTTTTGGTAATTCTATCCAAATTACTCTCTCTATGGAAATGAGAGATTGTTTCCATTAAAAAAAATGTAAGTTTTTAGCGACCATCACCTACTTGGCAGAGCTGCTGGAAATGTATTTTCACGGTCCATCTGTTGGTTTGTTTATAAGGGAGGATTCTATGGTGTGATTGTTTGAGGGGGATCCAGGGTCATCAGGGAGAGGGTGGAAATGTAAAAAGCATCAAGAAAAGATTTTCAATTTGTTTTAAAGAAATATGTGGGTAGGAATGATGCATTTCTTTCTCACCTGTTAGACAGCTGACATTTGAGATTTCCAGGGAAGATGAAGGTCAGCATCATCAGCCAGCTGGTCCTCTGTCTGTTGACAGGGGCTTTCGTAGGTGAGTTGGCTAACGTATGGGGTGCTTAGAGGCAGAAAGAGTGGAGCTCTGGGCTTGGAGTCAGGGAGACCTCAGCTCCAATCTGAGGTCAGACTTTCAGGAGCTTGGAGAGCCTGGGCGAGTCATCTAACAACTGGGAACCTCTGTTTCATCTTTTGCAAAGCCATGCCAATAATAGCATCTACCTCTGGTATTGGGAGGATTGTTGATCAAAGACTGGGAGGGACCTTAGAGATCATCAAGGTGCCCACTGTGAGCCAGTGACTGGCTAAGCTGAGATAAAAAGACAAGGAAGTGGCTTCTGCCCACAGAAGCTTACATTGAAAAATGATTTTTTTTTAAATATAAAGATCGTTTTAGATTTACAGATGAGGAAACTGAGTCCCAGGGAGGCTGGTGGACTCCTTGGTAGCTTTCCCAAGGTCACAGAGGTAGGTCGTCTGACTCCAGCTTGGGTGTTTTTTCCCACTCATATGAAAGAAAGTACATGAATTGCTTTCAGAAACCT
Source organism: Pseudocheirus occidentalis (assembly GCA_028646575.1). Classification (NCBI taxonomy): domain Eukaryota; kingdom Metazoa; phylum Chordata; class Mammalia; order Diprotodontia; family Pseudocheiridae; genus Pseudocheirus; species Pseudocheirus occidentalis. Next base: position 383,226,039 of record CM053593.1, on the reverse strand, counting down.
TAACAATACCATATTCATGCCACCTGTTGCTGCCTTGCTGCTGTGTAAGGCTGTTGTGGCAGGCTCACCCTCTCTTTCTGGCTGACTGTCTATGTTAATCCCTGTTTCTGGTCTCCGATGTCCTTGGCTTTTGCACAGACAGAAGGATTCTTTCTGGTGGCTCCGGAAGCCGACTCAGAGCCAGCTGTCAGTCATGTTCTTGCCCCTCCCCCCAAGTCATGCCTGTCCTCTCTCTTTGTAGGTGCCAAGCCGGTCCAGGAGGATACAGGTAATGCGACTGTCCTCTTTTCTTACGTCTCTTTGTGCGAATGTTTTTTAAATGACAGAATAGAAAATGGGTCAGGGATAACGGGGGAGGAAAGAAGGGAGGAAACATTGCGTCTTATTTGAGGCAGATGGAAGGAATGACCATAAATACCCAGAAGCGACCGTTCACATCATCAGTTTAGAGTCTCTGCCACACCAGAATAGTCTGTTGGCAGCACACACATCCCATGACTTCAGATTGGGAAAGTGGAGATCTCTGGGTGATTATGTAAATAAAAAGGCCTTAGACCCTGGAGGAGGAGGCTCTGCTCAGGGGAGGGGAAAATCTGGCAGAGGGCAAAGTTGGCCCCTACACTGGCTCCCTGCCAGCTCCAGGGTCCTGTGGAAGAAACACCAGCTTTGGAGCCAGAGGAGCCAGGTGCTTTGGGCAAGTCACTACAATGACCAGGGCCTCAGTTTCCCCATCTGTCAAAGAAGGGGGTGAGGCTCAGTGGCCTCTGAGACCCCTTCTAGATCTAGGTCTGTGTCCTTGGGCTCCTTACTCCCAGTCGATGTCCTCATACAGCCGGCAGCATGCTAGGAGTAGTGAGGCTGCCTAACCTGGAGTCAGGAGATGTGGGTCTGAGCCCAGCTCTGAGACTTACTGTGTCCCCAAGCACAGGCAAATCCCTTGAGGTCTTTCGGACACAACTTTGCTCATCCATGAAATGGGAATGAAATTATCTGCACTACCTTCCTTCCTGGACTCGTGGGTTTGTGGAAAAACTTTGGAAAAATTTCCATGGCCAGAGAAATGTGAGTTTTCATCAGAGCCTCATTTCTCAGTCTTAGGAGTCATATCATGATCCAGTAGAAAGACCACTGAGATAGGTCAGAAGATCTGGGTTTGAATCCCACTCCTGGCAATGATCTTGAGTGAGTCACTTCACTCTCCTGGGACTCAGTTTCTCCATCTGTAGACTAAGAGGGTAGACTAGGAGAGGTTCCTTCCAACTCTCAATGAATGATTTCAGTGTTAGGGACTTGGCTGACTCTTCCAGAAGAATTTTGATCTTAAAAGAGGGACCCAGAGAGGGCAATGCAAAAAAGCAAAGACACAAAGCATTAATGGTAGGATTTAGGCACAGGGTTGGGCACATTTTGGGGGCAAGAAAGGTTTTTTGGCCCAGGACCTGAAGCCAAAGAAGGACTATGTGCAGCCAACTGATTTTAGGGGTGGGGAACCTACAGCTTTGAGGTCACATGTGGCCCTCTAGGTCTTCAAGTGAGGCCCTTTTTTCTGAATCCAAATGTCACAGAATTGGATTAAACTATTGCTGAGGCAGCTGGGTAGCACAGTACACAGAGTGCTAGCCTGGAGTCAAGAGGACCTGAGTTCAAATTTGGCCTCAGACACTTACCAGCTGTGTGACCCTGGGCAAGTCACTTTACCCTGTTTGCCTCAGTTTCCTCATCTGAAAATAAGTTGTAGAAGGAAATGGCCAACCACTCCTGTATCTTTGCCGAGAAAACCCCAAATGGGGGCACGCGGCATTGGACACAATTCAACAACAAAGACTGATTAAATGTTATACTATGTGTTGGGCCTTGGTCTAGATACCAGGGGTATGAAAACCAAAGTTAAGCCAGCTCCGGCCTCAAAGAGCTGGTGTTCTGGGCATCAATAAGGAAGTACAAAATATAGGCAGGACAAGTACGAGGCCGTTCTGGGAGGGAGGCTCTTGGGGCTGAGGGTGTCAGGAAAGGCCGCATGGACCACAGGAGTTTGAGCTGGGTCTTAAAGGAAGGGGGGTATTGTGAGAGGCAAAGTGGGAAAGAAGCGCACTTGTGGTCAGACCGTGGGCAATAACTTGCCCTCCCTGGCCTTGGTGGAGCCGATCCATCAGTCCAATGAGGGAGTGAAAGCAGATGGTCTCTAAGGACCCTCCTAGCACTAGAGCCTAGAAAGAAGTTGGGTTCATTGTGCATTGACCCACATGGACTAGACCCCAACGGGTGCTGATTTTCCATAATTGCACTTAGGACCAGCTGTAGCTACCCTGGCTCGATCCTTGAGGGTGAAGCCTAGACAGGGCAGGAGAGAGCCTGTAAACAAATCAGCTATGGTCACCCGGGGACACGGAATGTCCAGCAGCTGGTTTCCTGGCGGAGTGACCCTCTCCCCAATACAATGCTGCTAATACAGCTAATACAACTCCCTTCAGGAATAAAGATTTTCTTCTTTAAGAATCCTCTGCTTTGCCAAATGCCAAACCCCAGGGGTTTCTCTTAAATGAAAGGTCAGCAGTTTCTGCTTCCTGTCCCAGACAACGGGGCCCAATGACTCTGGCCTTGCTTTGTGCAGCTTCCTTCCCTGGAGACTGTCAGGCAGAGCGGGGGAGTTTAGACACAACCATCTCAGTTTCTTCTGAATGTTCTGAATTTTAAAGGACTTGGCAATCCCACTTGGCCTGCTCCTCAGTATTGAATTACCACATTCATTCGGGGGGAGTTACAGTCCTAGGTGAGCAGTGATATGAAATAAGGGTCCTATGTATCAATCCATCCACTAAGCCACCAAGAACTGCTCCTTGAGTACCCCCACTGTGGCCAAATGCACTTGAGGAATCTGGGCACACAGAGATTAAGAGATTGATTGGTCCAAGGTCAAACAATTAGTGAGTGTTCGAGGAAGGATTCAAACCCAGATCTTAATAACTTCATGTGTCGTGCTCTAGCCATTGGTCCACACTACCTCGTGGGTCAATCGACCTTTTGTTTCTATGAAAGTCGTTCTAGATGGCTGGTTCTGGCTCCTTACCAGAAGCAGCTTCCTCTGGGTTCACCTGGTTCCTTTTTCCATCCTCAGAGGCAGCAAATATTGGCTCGACTGCTGCAATCAGTTTCCATATTGTTTAACCTCACGTTGTCCTGTGTGACCTCAGCCTTTTCTAAAAAGGCCCCTATGGCCTCAGAGAGCATCTGGGTCAACCCCCTCATTTGACAGCAGAGGAAACTGAGTCTCACCCAGGGACCAGGGTTAGTATCCAAGGCGGTATTTGAACTCGTCTTCTCTGCTTCCAGAGTTAGCAATCTATACCACACTGCCCTCAGGGAGTCAGATCCCAGGGCTTCACAAATATCCAGCATCCTCTCCCACACTTTTGGACTCCCAGGTTAACTTTGGGTAGGAACAGCAGGGAGGTCATTTTTTGTCTCTGCTCCATGAGAGCAGGGACTGATTGATTGATTGATTCTGTATCCCTTAGTTTCCTCCTCTGTAGAATGATGGCCTCTGGGATCCCTGCCAAGTCCAGAGAGATGAACCCACGGCCTTCAGAAATCAATGAGGCTCCAATCTATCAGGCACATTCTGCTCCTCCCCACTCTGCACCTCTCTGTTCCTCTGGCTGGGTCCCTCCTCTCCCCCATCCAGACTGTCTATTCCTGAAGGTTGGAGAGCCTCCCCCTTCAGGAAGACTTCTTGAAGTACTCCAGCTCACACTGGCCTCTCACCAGGGGAAATTAGGTAGAGATTAATGTATTGGACTGGAAGTCAGGAAGTTCTGAATTCAGATCCTGCCTTAAACACTTGCCAACTGTGTGATTCCAGGCAAAACACTTTTCTCATCTGTCCATTGGGGATAATGATTGCACCTACGTCCCAGGGGTCTTGTGAGGAGGCTTTGCAGACCTTCGAGGCTATAGATATATCAACTATTTATTATTATTATTATTATTATTATTCTCTCATGTCCTGTGGCCCTTTTTGTTTGGACGACACACACAAGCACTTAATTATATTTATTTTGTACTGTTCCTTTCTTGTCCCACATACGTCGGTCTCTTGCTGCTGTTCAGTCCTGTCTGACTCTCTGTGACCCCATCTGGGGTTTTCTTGGTGGAGACACTGCAGTGCTTTGCCATTTCCTTCTCCAGCTCATTTTACAGATGAGGAAACTGAAGAAAACCGGGTTCAGTGACTTGCACAGGGTCTCACAGCTAATAAGTGTCTGCAGCTGGATTTGAACTCAGGAAGATGAGAATGATAATACTAAAAACAATTATATAGTGATTTAAAATCTGCAAAGCTCTGTGCATAGTGCATAGTGTTTGGAACCAGGAAGCAGAAGAGCCAAGTCTGAATCCTGCCTCCAAGGAATACTTACTGTGTGGCTGTGGGCAAGTCATTGGCCCTTCTGGGCTTCACCTTTCTCAGCTAAGGATAATGACAGCACCTACCTCCTCGGGTTGTCATAACGATCACACATAGGCATAATTGTTCATTATTATCATTATTTTCTCTTTTTCTTAGACCCCTTTGCTGAGTTGCCTGCCTTGCCCTACTGGCCTTTCTCCACTACAGACTTCTGGTCCTATTTCGAGTACTTTCAGACTCTGGGGGCCTACTACCAGATCAATGATATGGCCCGGACCTTCTTTGCTCATTTTCCTCTGGGCACTACCCTGGGTTATAATGTCCCTTATCAGGAAGACTGAAGCTTTTTCTAGGCTCCCTAGAACAGAGACGGAGGAATTTCAAGTCAATGGATCCATTTCCTTTCTTCCTAAAATGCATGCCCACATTGTAAACACTTAATATACATTTGATTGAATCAAAGCAATGCTTATTGGGGGGACCCCCAACATTAGTACAGTGCTATCTTCCTCTTTGTAAAGCTCCAAATAACATTAGTCTTGCCTTTATGGATCAATGTTTGTGCTAAAATATCAATAAAGAAGTTTTGAATGCACTACTGTATGGTGTTTGTCAAGGGTGAAAATGTGAGCTGAGAACACCCTACAAGAACAAGGAGGTCACCAACAGGCAACTCACTCTTAGCTAGAGTAATGGAAGCTTAACATCCTGACCACAGGAGTGGGGAAACCCACTGTACTCTGCCCTGGTCAGGCTATATCTGGAGTTGGGCGCTGAGATCTGACTACCCCACTCTAATGAGCCCCACCAAGATTAGGGGAACATGAACAAGATGGTGAGAGATCTAGGCACCGTGTCGGATGGAAAATGGTGGGGGGCAATCAGGATGCTAACCCTGAAGAAGAGAAGGTGGAGGAGGCATTATAGGGGTCGCCAAACAGCCAAGGCCCTCTGTGAGTATAAGAGGAATTAATCATTCTATGTGGCTCCAGGCAGCAGAACGAGGGGAAATGAAAAGGTTTTTGTGGAGGTGAGTGTAGGTCAACGCAAGGAATTTTCCAGCAATTAAAATCGTTAAGAAATGAGTGGGCTGCTGCTGGAGGCTGTAAGGTCCTCCTCACTGTGATGTGGTTAGGGTCAGGATTAGGGGTGCTCTGGAGACCCCAAAAATACCAACAAACTGGGTCCTGCCAAAAGAATTCGACTCAAATCTTCTCTCAGCGAAAGAAAAGTAAATTTTATTGAAAGTTTGTTAAAAGTTCGCCATATGGGGTAGACTCATAAGGAGCCTAGGTATCTGTGATGCTTGCATTGGGCAAGCAGGACAGAGTAAGGTCATTCTATGGTGCTCTACCACCACTTGGAGGGAAGATGGGATCTTATATACAGAGGCTGTGGGAATCTAGGAGTGGTCTAGAGGAGGTTGGGGAGGGTTTTTAGGAGGAGTCAATGAGGTCAGACTCCAGTAATGAGTGATTAAGGGTGGGAAGTTGCTGGAAGCTACCTGGAGCTGATAGACAATGGTGGGCTAGGCCAGTTCAAGGGGGGGACAAGAGGATCAAGGGTGGGAAATTGCTGGACCAGAGGGCAAGCTAAAGACTTGGACAGAGCCATAAGAAAGGCCTATGGCCTCAGGCAAATGTCTTATGTGAGAAGATTCAAGGAGAGCTCAAGGGGCTCCCAGAACCTGCACCTCATCCCTCATCAATTGGAAGGTTCAAATGTTGTGTGTCCAGGATGCTGTGGAGCAATGGCCCTCTCCCCCCACCCCCAGTTGGAAAGAGATAGGAACAGAAAGAGCTGAAGGGGCCTCAGCTTCCCTGTCTCCCAAACTGTCACTTGCTCTTTGGGTAGGAGAGAGGGGAAGGCTACCCCTGGAAATGTGGATAAAACACAATTAAAATCCATCAAAATGTATTAACCACAAGTAAATGCTTTGGGGCATCCCCTCACGGCATGACCTCAGATTATGCCTTTGGAGGACTCTCCATCTCATGTCTCCTGGTCATCTCCTTTGCTGACTTCAGAGCTTTAATTTGGCAGAACTGTGATGGTTTAAGGGTAGCATTTGATCCAAACGAGCCGCTTTCTGACTCTCTTTTTCTAGAGAAAGCCATAGAATGTATCAGATATCCCTCTTGCCTTCTTTTTGAGAAGACAGTCAATTGGCTTGATTTCTGATCACGTTTTTATTAATGAAGACAGCAAGCAAACAGCTGAGCAAAAGTCAACAGCAAAGAATACAAGAGACCCTAGTCCTTGAACACTGGGCTTACAGTTTAAAGTCTGGAAATTATTCTGCAATTGCAGAAGCAATTGCAATTCATCTCTATATGATACCATGGGAAGTGACATGTTAGAGTCCAGAATTACCCATATTTTTTCCAAGGTTTTCTTTGGCTGCAGCTTCTGCTTCCTGCATCTCCTCTCATTACCTGCTCAAGCATTTCAATTTAATCAGACTTCAATAACACTGGGAAATTTGGGAGGAAAAAGCCTCTGATGTAACTTGATCTAGCTTCTAAACTTACTCTTTTCTCTCCCCATTCCTCCCCTATGGTACCTATTAGCAAACCAGACCTTTAGGGTCTAAAGCTATTTAATTACAGCTCCAGCGCAGGGAAGACATGAACCAGTTAAGACTTCAAATGTAGGGAATCCACAGTTCACCTAAGGTAGTGCTTTAGGAAGGCTGGAGAGGTGAGGTTCAGCTAAATTTCAAATTTCAAAGCATCTCATGCAAGGAGTAGAAAACAAGACCAAGAACTAGATGTATAAAAGACCTGGTAAAGATTGAGTGAATAAGAAACCAAACAATTTTTCCCCCTTCTAAACAAAGTTCTTTGTTTGTGGTTTTATAAATTCTCACTGTGAGGACCAGATGAGGTAACGTATGGAAAGTGCTTTGTGAACTTTCAAGCGGTATATAAGTGCTAGCTGTGTTCTATGTGCCTGGGATGTAGCTGCGCATTTTTAAATACCCATATTCTGCTGTAAGTACAAAATGCATATTCCAGCGTCCAATGCCTTTGTTTCGGGATTAGATTAGCTGCCATGCTGCGCCCATTCGCTGGTGCAAATGACGAGAGATAATGCCTAACACCCTAAATATGGTGCATGTCTCTTTCTTAAACTATAAATATCCATTTTAAATTATAGGATTTTAAAAGGGACGTTATCCCTGGAAACAGATACAATTCCATGTGGTGGTTCAGAAACAGAAACGGTAAATGCAGGGGTTTTATTTTTGAGGTTTGCAATATTTATAGATGACTGGTACTTTTTGTGTGTTTTCTTGCCATATTTAACACACTGCCTAAGCAGGAGGCAGTGTGGAACTATTACGTGGACGCGGCAGCCACTGAAAACGACAGGTCATGCAGCTTCCTTTAAGACTGAGGGTACGATAATGTGGGCTGATGTTTTCTTCTTGACATCTCATCAAGTCCACGATACATGTTTCTGTGACACTGGACATCGGAACCACAGGATATCCAGATGCCCATTTACAAAACAGAATGAGATAAAGGATATCATGACATTTCGTGTTAGGGACTGTCGATTTACCAAACTTGAAAATGCATTCTTTGTAATGTTGTCCACGATCTTACATCCTGGTAGTCAAGCTTAGATTCTGGGTAGGCAGATGGAAACACCAAATATTCCTTTTCTCTGGTGTTAAACCAAACAATTTTGACAGCAAGATCAAGAAGGAGAAGTAGATAAGAAATAAAGCAAATAAAACAAACACAAGAAACTTTCTTGTATTTGATAATAGGATGGGACACACTATGGAATCCTGCAGGGATACTCTGATCCCTGGGACAGCTACAGTTTCCAGATGAATCTCTGAGAGAGCCCTCCTCTGATGGCAGCGTTCTGAGGCTATGCCACTGATGCTCAAGCTCTGACTGCTCTTACCTATCAAAATGAGTCTGGGACCAAGCTTGTCATCCAAGGACCAACCCAGAGGGCTCACTGACTGAAGGTTGCTTAGCAGCTAATGCTTTCTTTGGTTTTCAATGACTCATGAACATCAGCAACTAAATTGTGAAGGGGACAAAGTGTCCTCTGGAATATCTACAAGGATGAAATCAAAGATCTTTGGAAGGCATTGGATTGCAATTTTCACCATGAATAGCCACTGACCTTGTGTTCCTCTGCCACAGAACTTGTAATGCCAAGCAAAGGCAACTTCCAAGGTCCAGAATACCAGCATAGCAAACTCCGTTTATTCAGTGACAGATTAAGGCAAACCATTCACAGAACAGAGAAAATCAAAATACAGTGTAATCATCTAGCAAGCTCTCAATTCAATCCAAGTACCACTCCACCCCTAGACGGAACATTCATTTAGTCAAAGTCTCTCTTCTCAAATGGAGATTAGTTTCCAATCATAAACAAAGTATATTCATATGATCGGTCACAGAGCACAAAAGAATCAAAAGTTTCCCACCCCTGGATCACAACTGAATTATAATACCATCCATTAACACCAAGCACTTTCCCAAAAGGGGCAGGAGAACACAAAAGGCCATCTAGCCTTAAGCTACAACAAGGTTAAGATATCATCACAGCACTGAGAACCCAAGGAAAGGCCCCTCCTTCATCTTGACAGGAGGCAAGTTCTCAGCAATCTCTGTTCCTGGGGAGACAAAGCTCAACAAAGCCACAACATACATTGCTAGTGTCCTCATTAATTCACTCTCTGCCTGCAGAACAGTCCCAGAATTCCTGAAAATATCAGCAAGACCCTCTTCCAGGATTTCTGTAAACATACAACAAGAAAATCCTTCTTCAGGGCTTCTGAACCAACAGCATAGTTCCAGAACCTCTGCAACAATAGCTCTGTCCTTCACCAGCAGACGAATCCGGCAAAACAACATCAAAACAGACAGACAAAATACTGATATCACAGCCGTGCCTCCTCTGTCCTCGGCAGCTCCGGGTGGCAGCTCTCAAACAGGATCTGCAAAGTTAAAGGAAAGTATGAGGGCTGGGATAATTGTTTGTTTCCCAGTTGTGGTAGCTGTGACTCTGTGGAGCCATGAAACAGGAGCGCAGAACTGCCTGCATGTCGACTTTGCTGAGGTGAGAGCAGGAATGGTGAGCTGCCTGCATCGGGACTGGGGTACAAGCCAGGAGCGGCTGTCTCCTGTGGGAGGAAGAGGAGGAACCCAGGAGTTCGGAATTCAGTTACAGGACAAGACAAGGACTGTGCAGCAAAGCAGAAGCACTGAATGTGTTTTCCTGCTGTGTCCCAGAGTTTGGGGCCCATGGGGAGGATGGAGTTGTGTCTATGGTGGGTGGGGTGAAGTGCCATAGACCCCCAAGGACCCCACCCTGTTGCTTTTGTTGCCCAGTCATCTCTCAGGACTTGGAAGCAGAGGCTGGAGCAATGTTAAGACTGGGATTTCCAGGAGGAAGCCTGCAAGGGAAGTGTGGTGGGAAGGACACCCTCCCCCATGAGAACTTTATCTGGGCATTTTTGTTTTGGATTGTTGGTAATGTGTTGCTATGTTATGTATCTTGCAAATGTGATGTCTCTATTTTGTGAGGATTATGTTGTACTTAAGAGATGTTAATGTTAATCCAGATGTAAATTGCCTACATAATGGGCATGAAAGATTTTGGGGCCAAATGCTAAGGGAATCTGAAGATCTTCTCTGCCCCCAGGCCCTTTGTTAGGCTTAAGTGGCTCTGAGAACCTTCCCTGATTTGAAAATATACTCTGCCTCCAATAGGCTCAATGTGGTCACATGGAGTTTATGGGAGGCTTGTTCTTCAGGAATGCCCGCTCCTTGTTGCTTTGTGATTGGGCAGTGGGTCAAGAGGGTTGTGACATTCTCTGACCCAGGAGAAGGCTATATATACCCTCATGTGAGGTTTTGCTTTGGGGCTCACTTTGAGAAGAATTGTGTGATTTGGCCAGATGAGACTCTGGGAAGCCGTTGAGCTCTGCCTCCCCGCTCCCCCCTTTGAAAAACCCAGATGTTGGTGTTTCCCTCTCTGGTAACTGACTAGGTATGGATGTAATGGCCAGACAGCTGGAAGCCCCGTCTGCTGATCTGTTTCTCTGTCTGCTTGTAACTTCTGTTTGTATTCTCTGAAGTTCAGGCTGCTGACTTTTCCCCCTGAACTAGGTAAATGATAGGTGTTTGATTGATTAAAGTGAGAGTATTAACCTATTTTGAGTTGCTTTTCTTTAGAAAAGTAGATCTAAGAACCTGTACTGGCAGCCACCCTGGGTATGCTGGGGTGCTTGCTGATACAGAGCTAGAAACAATATTTGTTTGACTATCATATAATCATTATAACATCCCAGGACATATAGATAAGAAAATCCTGATCCAAATTATATCCCTTGTGGTATAACTACAAGTGGGTGTTAATTTAATTTCTAATATCCAGGATTATAAAGACTTTCCACTTTCATGACATAATAGTGAATTCTGTTGTGAGCAGATCAATAACACACATGCTTCATGGGCCACAAAAATAAAACACACGGAATTCTAAAAACTTGTACTTGTCTGGAAAATTAAATCACATGGACAATAGAATCTGTCAAGGAGAAGGTAATGCAGTTTTTCTGCAAGACTTTATGGGTGGTGATGCAAACACTAGTTAATACTTATTCTTTCAATTCCGCTAGCAACAAAACGTCTTGTTTCCTGGCTCACAATTATGCTATGGTCTTCATTTTACACACATGGCATTTAGTTTATTCATCAAACAAGGAGAAATGTCCTAGCACCTGGATATGGGTTATACTTGCGATTTAATCTGCTTCCATTCTCCTGCTACAGATACTTGGGGTTCAAACCCCAAAGCATGACTGAAACTGTCAACTACGATTTCTACATAATTTAACTATTACAAATGTGTGGTGATTCAAGATTTGTGCCTAAGGAGTATCATATAGAACGTCGGTGTTTAAACTTCTGTGCTTTTCATGACAGCATTCTTACTTTTTTGTAAAAGAAGACCTTTTTGTATAGCAAAGTCTCCAGCCATAGCTCCCTGGAGCATTTCATTAACTCAACACATATAACGAGTATTCATTAAGCACTTTCCTGCAGCTAGGTGCTGTAGAGGACAAGATAACGTATGATAATAAAGCTAATTTCCTCCATTAATAGTATTCCAATAATTAGAATAAATTGTTTATTTGTTTAACTGAATCTCCAGATGCCTGCATGCTCTTCCACTAAATTTTGTTCTTGTTTACGATTTGCTTGGAAATCACGTCCAGGCACCCATGAGCAGTGAAGACTGCCAGTTGTGATAGTCAAAAGTCCTCAACTCTGTTTAAAAAAACAAAGTAAGCACCTTTTTGTTTAGAAGCTGTGTGAACATTTACCTAGAATCAATAGTCATTGGGACAAGCTGCAAGAGCGCTGGGGCTCCAGGTCCGCATCCTGCTCATTGGGGAGAGGCAGCAGCTGAACAAGGGAGCCTGGTGCTCTGAGCTGCCTGAGTGCCCTCCAAAGAATAACAAACATCTGTTTTCAAACAGAGCTTCTGGCAAACTCTTGGTATTTTTGCCTCCTTCATATTTTGGGTGCTGTTGATAAAATAAAAGAGATGGGAGTAATTTTTTGTGGGACTCTATAAGTAGAGTTTATATTATTGACTATATTATTAACTATTATACTGCTAACAGACATTACAGAGTTTGAAGGAAAACATTAATCTGGATTTAACATCTTCTGCCCAGGTTGAAATACTTGGTAGGGCAGCTAGACGGCACACAGACCCTAGAGTCAGGAGGACCTGAGTTTAAAATTGACCTCAGACATCTGACACTTAACTGTGTGACCTTGGGCAAGTCATTGAACCCCAATTGCCTTGCCTTCCCCACTTGAAAAATAAATACTTGGCAACATGGTTCATTGGAAAAGACTGCCAAACTTTAACACTGAACTTGCAGCTACAGGACCTGAATTCTAATTTCAGCTCTGTCCCTTGCTCATTTAACCTCTCTGAGCCTGATTTATTCAGTAAAAATGAGATTCAATCAGCCAGCTCCGAAGATCTTTTTGAGTTTGAGATTTATGATTCTATCATTTATATCATAAATGAGCCTATTCCAATGCATCTCACACACACACACACACACACACACACACACACACACACACACACACAGACACACAGACACACCTGAGGGGAAAACAAAAACCAAACCATAAGTTCATAGATCCAGCACTAGAAGGGACCTGGAAGGACATTATAGATGAGGAGACTGAATCCTAGAGAAATGGACTTGCTACAGATTACGCGGTAGTAATGAAGAGTTAGGATTTGAATCCAGGTCCTGACTCCCAGACTCCCACTCTTCTGCTCGATCACCCTCTCTTGCATGTTGCTGGTTGTCCTTAGTTTTGAAGGCCAGTGACATCACAAGGTGTCCCTGGCAATTTGCTCGTTCCAACCTGCATTGGTAGAGGGACTTTACTATATTAACAAAATCACCAAACTGGTCTAGCCAGTTATATTATTGACTATAATATTGATTACCACAAGTTGAGCATCTACATTTTTTTTGAAATGTGAAACCTGCAGAATAGAAATTCTATATAATGTCTCTGAACTGACTGAATAAACAAAAACCATAAAAAGTTTAAATGAAGCCATTCTGGAAAGCATTTTGGAACTGTGCCCAGTTGTTTTCCTGTATATTATTGTGATCAGGGTATAAATTATTCCCCCAGTTCTAACATAGACTCTCTTGAGCAAAAACACTTTTCAGTGAGTTCTTCTTTACTAACAGAATGACCCAAATCCTACTTTCTTCAGCTTAAATTGCCCTCTCCATCTCTGACACTATGGACAGAATGACTATACAGTTAAGAGGGAAAAGAGTATTGGGGGAATAAGTTAGCTTATTTCAAAAGAAGTGACACAGGATGAGGGAATTACATTTAAGGAGTTTTTTTTCCTAAAGAAAAGAGGGATAATTTTCATCTGTGAGACGGCTGTGAATCACCATCTTGTGAGAAATTGTCCATTTTTAATGGTCATTTTTGTGAGGTTTGAACTGTGAAGAAGGAAAAACTTCAGCTGTTAGTGTAAGAAAGTTGAGTTCGCCTCTTATTTTACAAAGAGGCATCCCACAGAGAATTCTGGAGAGACTTGGATTACCATCCCAAGAAAAATATCATCCTGTTTCCAAGACTGAGTCAGGAGAATAATCCATTCTGTCTTTCCCTTAGTCTTAGCGCACAGAGGTGACGTAATTTTTCTTACTGCTAACACATTCCAAATATTCATTATTTGCTGTTGTAAACACAAGCAGTAACACTGGTATTGTCTAAACATAGACCAGGAAGTCTGAGATAAAGAAGTGTATGAGAAAAGCTGATTCTTTGGGTCAACTGGAATGAGAACATGGAGCTAATTAAATTTTTCATTTTTATTAAGGAAAATAGCTTCTTGTTTGTCCGTGGATACAGGCTGAAAATTAACAGGGAAATGAAGCAACCGCATGAAAAGCAAGGTGAGAGTTCAAGTGGTTTTCAACTTATCATACGCATGTCAGCCATTCCATCTGGGCTACCCCAAGTTGAGTATCTACATTTTTTTTGAAATGTGAAAACTGCAGAACAGAAATTCTATATAATGTCTCTGAACTGACTGAATAAACAAAAACCATAAAAAGTTTAAATGAGAGGTCACACTTTTCACAGAATTAGATAAATGTACCTGGGGTGACATGATTAGTATCTGAAAGCCTGTCATGTGTAAGAATCTGACTTCTGTTTGGTCAAAGAGTGATAGCTGGGAGCTATAGAGGTAACTAGGAAGCTGTGATGTCCCCAGTGTACTGAATTTTATACTTAGGGGACCAAAAAGTTATGTCACTGGATCAATCCCCACTGCCTGGACCCACTGAAGTCTCAAAGTCATTCTCATTTTTTTCCCCAGCATAACCAGTTCAGTCACATGGCAAGGACCTTAGATTTGCAAAGTTAGCCTGGCCTATTTGAAACAGGTGCTGCTGAAATGAAAACTGAACTCACCCCCGTATCGAGGAGGTCCAGAACATCAAGACCATGCCCCACATCGTTTCCAGCAATCCATCCTAGATATCTTCCCATCTGCCTTGATGCTAGTTAGACCACTTCTCCCTACCTGAAATAGTGCCACTGGACAGCCGGAAAAATGTCTCCAGCTGCTGAAGGAATGAGTGTACTAGATTTTGGAATTCCCTGCCCTGGACTCAAATTCTCTCCACTGGTCAGCAGAACGGGCTGCAAACGCAATGCTCATGCTGCTTCCTTACTGTCATCTGCTCCAACCAACCTGTTTCCCACATACACATACCTAAAAATCCTAATTTCTGTCTTCCCTGCTGTAGCTGGTTAGTAGATGCTTAATACACGTTAGATTGTTAAAGCCTGACTTGAGGAGGATACTCCAGAAGGGGTAACCTACTACCTCCCAAGGCAGCCCATTCTTCTTTTGACACTTCTGTTCATTAGGAATTATTTCCTTACTATGAGCTGAAACATATTTTAATTTGTCTGGTCCTACTGCTCAGTTTTGACTCTGGGGGCCCAGCAGAACATGCCTGATGCCTCTCACTGGGCAGCCAATCAAATTCTTGAAGAAAACTCTCTTGAGTAACTTGGAAGTAGGAACTGTTTTGTCAAAAACAGTGTGTGACATGTACAGGTGATTAAGAAATGGTTAATTGACCAATCTCTTCTCAGCGCACTTTTTTCTCGGCTTTTACTATACTCAGAAAACCACAGGACTCGGATATTTCAAGATGACCTTTAAATGTAGTGCAGAATGCCACCAACAATGTTACTGCTCAAAGAAGAACATCTTTGTCTTTTTAAGGGTTTGATTGCATCACTGCCAGCCTCCAATCATCTCTCACCTGTTGAGTGGCGGTAAGTTTCTAATGGTCTTTCCGGCTTACATCTTTCCCCACTGCTTGCTTCCACTCAGGGAAGCTGAGTCTCATAAAGTGTAAGTCTGCCATCACTCCACTACTCAATCAACTCCAGGAGTTTGACTGTCAATAAGCATTTATCACTATTGACTTTAGGATTAAATGCAGTCATTTGTTTGACATTTTAAACTTGACAGCCTGATCCCTTTCTAAAGGGATTTACTTCCCTCCATGAACTCTATCCCTAATCCAGTTACTCAGGCCTCGTTGAAATCTCTCTGTCTCTCTCTCTCCCTCCCTTACACACACTCTCACAAACACAAGACCCTCTACCTCCCAACTCTGGGTCATGGCTCCATGTGTCCCCCACGCTTGGAATGCTTTTGACTCCTCACTCTGCCACTCAGTTTCTCCAATTTCCTCCAAGAAGGCTCAAATCCCTTCTGCAGGAGACCTTTCCAGGCTCTACAGCTGATGGGTTGCCCCTCTGTGATTGTCTTCCATCTAGTCTGTATGTACCTAGCTTAGTTACTCATATGATGTCGCATTAGAATTCTTCAGGAGCAGGGATGTGTTGTGCCTCTATATCCATTGCACTTAGTACAGTACCAGGCACATAATAAGCATTTAATAAATGTTTACAGACTGACTTCCAAAGGTTTCTGTATGCCTGTACCCTTACTGAATTTCATCTTCTTAGAGTTTAGTCCAATGTCCAAACTGGTCCAGATTCTTTTAGAGCTTACTTTGCCAGGCAGTGTGTTAGCAATCACTCTGACCTTTGGATAACCTGGAAGTTTGATGAAGTCATTGATTTCAAATAGCATAGAGCCAGACCGTTGGGGTACTGGACCAGATGTCTCCTGCCATAAAAATATTGAACTGTTTTGTACTATTCCTTGTACTTATTATATTCAAAATGTTTTGCTCCTTTATGGTTTCTCTGATGTCTAATAAGGTATCCCCTCTTGCTAAAGGGTTTTCCACATTCATTACATGCAAAGGGTTTCTCTCTGGCATGAATCCTGTAATGGCTTCTGAGAAGTTCCTGGTCCATTATGGCTTTCCCACTTTCATTATATGCAAAACATTCCTTTCCAGTATGAGTTCTCTGATGTTTAATAAGATGTGCCCTCTTGATAAAGGCAATGCCACAGTCATTACAAGAAAATGGTGCCTCTCCAGTGTGAGTTCTCTGATGGCTAATAAGGTTTCCTCGCTGGCTGAAAGTTTTCCCACATTCATTACATTCAAACATTCAAAGAGTTTCTCTCCAGTATGAGTTCTTTGGTGTCTATTAAGGCTTCCCCTCACACTGAAAGCTTTCCCACATTGATTACAAGCAAAGTGTTTCTCTCCAGTATGAGTTCTCTGGTGGGTAATAAGGTTTCTCCTTTCACTAAAGGTTTTCCTGCATTCACTACATTCAAAGGGTTTCTCTCCAGTATGAATTCTCTGGTGTGTAATAAGGTGCCCCCTTTGGCTAAAGCCTTTTCCACATTCATTACATACAAAGGGTTTCTCTCCAGTATGAATTCTCTGATGGATGATAAGACTTGCCCTTCGGGCAAAAGACTTTCTACATTCATTACATATGAAAGATTTTTCTCCAGTATGAGTTCTCTGATGGATGATAAGGCTTGCCCTCCAGCTGAAGCTCTTCCCACAGTCCTTACATTCAAACAGGTTCCCTCCAGTATGAGATTTCTCATGAGTAATAAGGCTGCCTTTGCATCGGAAGCCTTTTCCACATTCATTACATGTGAAGGGCTTCTCTCCAGTATGAATTCTCCTATGTGTAAGAAGATTTCTCCTTTCACTGAAGGTTTTCCCACATTCATTACAAGCAAATGGTTTCTCTCCAGTATGAATCCTCTTATGTGTAATACGGTGACCCCTCTGTCTGAAGCCTTTTCCGCACTCATTACATGCAAATGGTTTCTCTCCAGTATGAGTTCTCTGATGAATAATAAGACTTACTTGATGCCGGAAGCCTAGTCCACATTCATTGCATATAAAGGGCTTTCCTGAAGTATGAATTCTCTGATGGCTAATAAGGTTTTCCTCTCACTGAATGTTTTTCCATATTTGCTACAAAGAAAAGGTTTCTCTGCAGTATGAATTCTCTGATGTGTAATAAGGTGTCCCCTCCTGATGAAGGCTTTCCCACATTCATTACATTCAAAGGGTTTCTCTCCACTGTGAATCCTCTGGTGTGTAATAAGATGTCCCCTCTGGCAGAAGCCTTTTCCACATTCATTACATGCAAAGGGCTTCTCTCCAGTATGAATTCTCTGATGACTAATAAGGTTTCTTCTCTCACTGAAACACTTCCCACATTCATCACATTCAAAGGGTTTATTGTCAGTATTAATTCTCTGATGGGTAACAGAGTGTCCTCTCTTGCTGAAGATTTTCTCAAACTTAATAGATTTTCCTCTAATAATAACAGATTTCCCCCTAATTTGAAATGCATTAAGTTTGGTCAAACTTCCTCTGTGTCTAAAGGACTTCTGATATTTACTGTAGTTGTAATATTTCCTGCCAGTATGAATTCTCAGCAATTTGTTACCATTTGATTTTCTGCTAAGGGATTTTCCATATTTATTCTGTTTGTGCAACTTTTCTCCAATAAGAACTCTGTGAAATTTAATTAGGTCTGAGTGGTAGCTGAAGGATTTCCTGCATTTGTTAGACTTAGAAAGCTTCTGCCAGAAAGAGAAAGCCTTGGCTATAATTAGGTCAGGAAAATGTTTGAGGCTCTTTCCAGATATCTTATATTTAAAGATGCTTTTTCCCATTGTTTCTTTCCACAGTGCAACCAAGGTTGACCCCAGGTTAAAATGTCTCCCAAATTCTTCATATTGAGCACTGTTAAGAATCCTTCTGGGCATGCTTGTCACTTGTCTAAGCTGCGTCTCTTGGCTGCTCTTCTGTTCCTCTAAATCGACATCATCTTCCTCAGCGTTGCTCATCTGGGAACGACAGGTTGTGTCCTTTGGCAGAATCTTCTCCAATGATACTCTCGTACAATTATTCTCCATTAGACACGTGTCTTTGGTTCCAGAGCTGGTTTCACCACTAATGGGATCTGGAAGAAATTTTTTTTAAAAAGCTTGAGTCACTTTGTTGAAAGAGAAGTTCAGATATTCACGTCCACAAGTACAAAATGGGGAAGGTTTGGACAAACAGTAATCCATCTGAAAAAAAAAGATTGAGATTTAGTTATCTGGATGCTCAATCTAAGTAAAGTGTTGTATGTGGCAGCTGATGAGGTTCATTAGAAGATATTTTATCTTGGGCTTCACTGAGAGGGCACAGAATGTGAAAAACTATAAGCCTGCCCCAGCTCAACCACAACAGCAGGCCTACGCCCATTGTGAGGACAGACATCATAGGGCACTGACTAGCAGGAAACCATCCAAAGGAGCACTATCAACATGGTGAAGAGACCATGAGAGCATCCATGAGTCAGCTAAAGGAAATGGGATCATTTGGCCTAAAGAAGACACTCCCCACTTCTCCCAGACACAGGATATCCTGAGTGTAGGAAATCCCACCAGGGAATTTCCATTATCAAATCAAAGTTTTCTATTTCGATGAAAGATGAGCAGCTTCCCCAGTATGTGTCTGAGACAGAACTTGAACCCAGGATGTCTGCGCTCCTAGGTTAGACTTCTCCATACTGTGACTTTTGGCAGTCCCCTTAAAGGGGACATAATAGTTGTTTTCAACTATTTGAAAGGTATTCATGTGGAAGAGGTACAAGTTGCAAAGAGAAGAATTCAGGCTTTACTGTTCTAACAATTAGAGCTTTCCAAAGGTGGAATGGAATGCTTCTGGGAAGTGGTAAGTTTCCCCTCACTGGAGATCGTAAAGAACAAGCCGAATATTCACTTCTCAGTTATGTGGTAGGGTAGGGCTTGGACTAGAAGGTCAATGAGATTCCATCCAACTCTGAACTGTTGTGATTCTCTGACATATTTAAAGTAAAAGAAATCTCAATTATGGAAAGTTTGTATATTTATTATTTCAGGTAAGGGAAGTAATTATGGAAGATTCCGATTAAAAATGAAAAAGAATAAAAGAAGAATCATGTAGAAAAATTTTTAAAAATTAACCACTTAAAAAATATTTCAAGAAAACACAGGAATGTAATTAGTTGCCTGGAGGGTTATGGGACAAAGGTCCCAAGGGTCTTCCCCTCTTCTAACCAATCCAACCTTTGTAATTTGCATAAGCGAGGGGGGCAGACACAATGAAAGGTTGAAAGCAGTCATTAGCTAGAAAATCTGGATGAAAAGAAAGCAATACCCCTCCATCATGGATGGCATCACTAATCACAGCACCATCGGAGAGATGATGGAAGTGGGTGAAATGCCCTGCGGAGGAGTTTTATGACATACAGCTTCCCCCAGTCACTCGGCAGACAGAGGCCGTCATGAGAACAGCTAAATGAAGAGAAAACCAAGAGTGAGGGTGAGGGTGGCAGAGACGCTGAGCCAGGAAGGAGCTGCCCACCCCCGATACCCAGGGATGAGCAGCTCCAGCCAAGAAGGCAAGGACATCACAGCCATCCTTCTCCTCTTGGTGTTACCTGATCTATTTCAGGAAATTTTAGTGACAACAAGAGGGAGGAAAGGGAAATTCTGACCTCATCTGTACTGGTGAAGAGGAGACTAGAGGGTTCCCATTTGCTGGTGACACGGTACCTTCTTTTCAGAACTCCAGAGAATCATCAAAGAAGCAGCCAAGACAACCAGCAACGTCAGTCCCTGTTGGACACTCCTGGAAAACCACCTGGAGGGCCTTGATGCAAAGGAAAACCCACGGCAAAATAAGAGAAAGAGAAGACTGAGTCAAATCTGTACAAAATGCATAAGATAGCTGGGGGTCCATCAGGCAAATCTTTTATTTACTAAGTGCCTATCGAAGCACATACTTTGTATTAAGTGTTGGGGATACAAAAGGAGGGGAAGCCAGTACCTAACAAAAGAACAACAGAAGCGATTGGAGGAATACGAGGTAGGAGCTGTAAAGGATTCTGCAAGCCATAAAGTGCTATATTTATTATTATTATTATTATTTCATCTTTTTGAAGGGTGGAAGGTAGAACAATCGGGGTTCAGTGACTTGCCCAAGGTCACACAGCTAGTGAGTGTTAAGTGTCTCAGGCCACATTTGAACTCAGGTCCTCCTGACTTCGGGGCCAGTGCTCTATCCACTGCACCACCTAGCCGCCCCTGTTTATTCATTTATAATTTGGATAAATTTATGTGCTTATTTATCTACTACCCTTATAATGTACGTTGTCTATAATACATTGTATAATATATTACAGTAGGTCACGTCACATATGATATTATAATATATATTCCCATTTTGTTTATATTTTATATGAGCATTATAGTGTGGGTGAGGTAACGCAATGCTGCAGCCACTCTG
Organism: Pseudocheirus occidentalis; assembly: GCA_028646575.1. NCBI lineage: Eukaryota > Metazoa > Chordata > Mammalia > Diprotodontia > Pseudocheiridae > Pseudocheirus > Pseudocheirus occidentalis. The sequence continues at coordinate 383,205,283 of CM053593.1, read as the reverse complement.
GAATACAATGGGAAATGAAGGTCAGAAGGCGTCTATCCTTTGACCCAGAGATCTTCCTGTTAAGCACATACCCCGAGGAGATCAAAGACAGAAGGAACAGTCCTATTATACCACAATATTCACAACAATTCTCTCTGTCTAACAAAGACTTGGAAAAAATGTAGCTGTCTCATGATTAGGAAACAGCTAAAAATATTCTGGAACATGGAATATTATAGCATCTCAAGAAATAATAAATGTGAAGAATTCATAGAAACGTCAACAGACTTACATGAACTGATACAGAGTTGAGTAGGAAAAACCAGGAAAACAACATATATAATGACTTTAACAAAAGACAAAAAAACCCCCATAAAGTGAATACTGTGTGATTCTATCAACCAAGCTTGGTCATGAGGAAGAGATGAGAAAATGTAGCTGCCTCCCTTCTTTATAATTCATGAGGGAAGAAGGGGGAGTATGGAATTCTTTTTTTTTTAAGGCAATTGGGGTTAAGTGACTTGCCCAAGGTCACACAGCTAGTGTGTGTGTGTGTGTGTGTGTGTGTGTGTGTGTGTGTGTGTGTGTGTATGTGTGTGTGTGTGTGTATAAAGTGTCTTTTGAACTCTGGTCCTGCTGACTTCAGGGCCAGTGCTTTATTCACTGCACCACCTAGCTGCCCCTGAGAGTATGGAATTCTTGATGCATTTAGTTTTCTGGAAATCCTTCTTTTTCCTTTTCCACTTTCATTCTTTGTTATAGGGGATGGCTCTTTGTGGAGGGTTTGGTATGTATGAAAATTAAAGTGATATTAAAAATTCAAAGTAAAATATATTTTTGAACACAGCCAGTATTTGTTTCACCTGTAGATGCATATTGGTTATAAAAGAGATTTTTTTTTTTTTTGGCAGGGTGATGCCACACAAAAAGAGAAGAAAGAGTGACAATGAAGCATTGAATGCAAAAGAGAGAAAAGAAAAAGGCTCCGAGGCAGCCACTAACGAGGGGGACAGCTCTGATGATAATGCACTGAAGTTATCAAACGTTTTAAAAAAGGAAACCAGCTAAACAGATTCACAATTTCATGTGTAATACTCTTCATATGTGGAAATGTTCGTGCTCATTGGTGTTTACCAAGCTTAGATTAAACAAATAATAAAAATTTAAAATAAAGGTCATTGAAAAAGACAAATTAAAAAATGCCAAGAATTGTTTAGGGGGTGCAAATAGCAAACTACAATAAAACAGTTCAAACTCCCCAATAATTATAAACATTAAAATGAAAATCTCCAATGTGTGAGATATGGTGAAGACCCCTCATAAACTTTTAGGCTAGGGGACCCTCGCAGAATTAAAGGTGGGATTTTCAAGCCAGTTTTTCTATAAAAACAAGCTGGTGACCCTGAAGTGTTCCAAGAGAAAGGATGAGAACACAGGAGCAAACACATCTGCATGGTCACCCAGGCTAAGAGACTGACAAGGCTGGGAGCTATGCAAGGACTCCTAGGATATTAAATCTGCAGGATAATCACATCTGCTTATGGTACATATGTCATCCCTGGCCTTGGGTGAGATTGACCACGTTTTAGATTGTGCCCTCAAAGCTTGTGAGAATGAGCCCAGAGGAAAGGGGGGGGGTAGGGGAGATTGCGAGTAGGTAAAGGGGCTGGGGCTATAAAAGTATGTATCTTCTTTATGACTGGCATGATCTGACACTGGGAATGTACTGAATGCACTCAGTGGGAGTCACCCTTTTCTCACAAGAACTGTAATAAACTCCTTTCTACTTCCTATCTTGAGAAGCCTCTGAGTTTATTTTGAGTAAGGGTCTTTGTTACCCCTCACATCCAATATACATCAAACGCATTAAAAGAAGTTACAAAATTCAATGCCAGTCAGATCACGAAGAAGTAAGAAATATATTGTTAGACAATTGCTATTAAGCAGGGTGGTCTTCCAGGAAGCAACATAGCGATAAACAATGAGAGTTAAAAACACCGCCACCACCTTCTTGTACCCTGTAATTCAGCAATGTCTCTTTAAAACCGTAACAGATTCAGGGAGATGCTGCTTGCAATGATTCCCATTTCACTCACTGACCTGCACAAAAGACTCTCTGGTCTTCTCCACTGGGTATCCATGATGCTTCTCCTCTCACCAAGAGGGAAATGACATCCAGTTTGGAAACAGGAATCCCTGGAAACAAGGGGCATTTTTTAATGTCAAAACGGAGCAGGTATTAATCTAAATCAGAGGTAAGGAACAGGAAAAAATCTCCAAAGAACTGAAGAGCATCACAGGGTAACGAACAGGTAACTGTTTTAAGCAGGCGATAGCAAACAACTAATGTGGAAGAGCCAAAGAACAAGAATAAAAGCTGTGCCTAAGGAAACATATGATTAGAGGAGACGAGCTGCCTCCACGGCCAGAGTGAAGGAGAACCCGGGAGCTCCTGGGCACGCTCAGGGTGTCCAGATTAAAAAAAGAGGAAGGGCCCTGGTTGGTGGTCTATGCCCTCTACGGCAAACTGATGGGGAGATGTGGGCAAGGGTCACAGGGCAGGGGCAGGGACACGGGTTTCCATCTGCACCATCTGAGTATGGGGCACAGGGCTAAATTAGGCTCAGGAAGAACATTAGTTCATTGGACCCACTCCATCCTGAGAAATTAAGACTTTGTCATGTATGTATACATAATATGGCAGGCATTTATTAAGCACATGCTACGCTCTAACAACTATGCTAAGCACTGGGGGCAAGACAAAAATAGAATAACTCAGTCCCATGAAGAACTTCCATTCTAATGGAGGAACACACACACACACATACATACACACAGACACACATGCACACACACACAGACATAGTCATCCACACATACACAGAGACATCCATGCACACACAGACACACATGCACACACATAGATATACACACACATACAGACACACACACACACACACACAGAGTAAACCCCCAAAACAAAGAAAATCAATGCAAGGTAATCTAGAGGAGGAAGCCTTGTGCAGGAGCTAGCCCTGAGGCAGGTTACACAGCAGCAAGGCCAGGTATCCTCGACCACAGAGTGAGCAAAGTGGAAAGATTGGGGGGGGGGGGCGGTGGGGAGAACTCCAAGCTGAGCCAAGAGAGCTGGGCTCGAGGCAGGATCAGGTTTAGTAGAACAAGGGGTTCTATACTTGATTTAAGGAAACTCAACAATGACCTTCTAGCGAAGGCAGTGGAGTGGTCACAGCATCTTCCCTGGGGCATTTTTTAAAAATCATCAAACTTTTACTATAGAGATTAAACTGCGTGGGAGAGACAAAAGGTATAGCTAAAACACAGTTCCCCTTGCCTCCCAGGGCTGGTAGTACCAGAAGAGGAAAAGAGACACCCAGGAATTGTGCCCTGAGGGAAGGGTGGTGGTGGTGGAAGGATTTCCCTTAGGAAGCAGACACCAAATTCCGCTGAGATTTAGCAAGTATGTAGCACTCAAACAGGGGTCCTTAACCCCAGAACCCCATAGACCCTGGGTGGGCAGTGGGGAGATTTCAGGAGAAAACAGAACTTGGATGGGAAAAAAAGCTAATTTTAATAAACCTTTACCTTTAATAATTAAACAATTAACTTTCACTAACCTTAGGTTTCCTTTGTAATCCTAGTATTTTATTTTATGCATTTAAAAATATCGTTCTAACCCAGAAAAGGTGAAGAACCCCCATCCAGAGTAGGACTGAGACAGCCTCAGGGCCAGCACAAGGAAGCTTCAGAGTTTCCACATGAACAGACAAAGAACTTTTACCTGGAAACTCAGAATGTTAACTTTCGCTGGTCATAAAGGACCTGAGACTCTCCCACCACAATGTGTACTCCTGAACATTTTGGCACAATGAGCCAAAATTCAGCGCAGCCCTTCAAAGTTCCCACAGGGTGGAGCATGAGACTGCAGACTCCAGGGGGTGGCTTCAAAGTCACCAGGCTAAGGGTGCTTACCCAGGGAGACCAGGTTCTCACAGGTCTCCAGCATCACATCCCTGTACGGGTCCCTCTGGGCAGGATTCAGGCGTCTCCACTCCTCCCAGGTGAAGTCCACGGCCACATCCCTGAAGGTCACTGATGCCTGAATCAAACACCTTGGACCGTTGTTCAAGTAGTCCGTAATCACTTGCTAGATCCCTCCCTTTGTGATTACTCAATTTCACCATTTCTCTCTGCAAGTGAACTCCAAGAAAATCACACCCTTTTCCCATAAGGTCCTGGATCACAGTCTGACGGACAGTACAGCCATCAGCAGTCACACTCCAAATATTTATTTCTGCCATGCGTTCTCCATGACTGATTAACTTATGCTGGGCAAATTTATGAGGCAGTTTCCCAAGAAAGGCAGCATGAGAAGCTAAGAAAGGCAGCATGAGAAGCTAAGAGGGCTTTTTTTTAAAATTTAATTTTATTATTATTATTTTTTAAATTAACTTGTTTGTTCACTTTTAGGTTACAAGATTCTGTTCCATAGTCACTTCAGTTATAGATTTTTCTCCCC
>CM053593.1:383171787-383191130 GCA_028646575.1 Pseudocheirus occidentalis | reverse complement strand
GAAGCAGGAGAAGCAGCAGCCGCCTACACCCCAGTGCTTCAGAGCTCCTGGCTTGCAGACTGCAGGAGGGCCAAGCAATTGTTCAGAGGCCAAGTGCTCTTGCGTTGAGCAGCCTAGATCTGGATCATGGTCTTGGGTGGTGGTCCTGGGATACATTTTCAGTGAGCAAAAGCTGGTGGGGGTGGAAGCAGCCCCCTAATAGCTCTGGCAGCTGTGAAAACCCCAGTGATTTGGGACAGAGCTTTCCCCCCTCAAAGCAGAGTTCCACAGAGCTAAAAATACAAATAATTTACTGGCAAAATGAGTAGGAAAAGGAAGCAAAGTAAGAACATAAACCGAACTCTAGAATCTATTTTTGGGAACAAAAAGGATCAAAGAATGGAATGGGAGGAAGACAACACACTCAGAACTCCCACACCAAATGCTTCCAAGAAATATGAAGAATGCCTACAAGCCATAGATCAACTTAAAAAGGACTTTGAAAACCAAATAATAAAAGTGGAGGAAAAATTAGGAAGAGTAAGGAGAATGATGCAAGAAAATCAGGAAAAGCGAGTCAACAACCTGAGTGAAGAGAACAACACCTTAAAAAACAGATCAACTCAAATGGCAAAAGAGGCCCAAAAACCCAATGAGGAGGAGAATGCCTTAAAAAGCCAAATTTGCCAGATGGAAAAAGAATCTCAAAAGATCCCTGAAGAGAATAATTCCTTCAGAATTAGACTGGAGCAAATGGAAGCAAATGACTTCATGAGAAATCAAGATACTATTAAACAAATCCAAACTAATGAAAAAATAGAAAGCAATGTGAAATATCTCCTTGAAAAAACCACTGATCTGAAAAACAGATCCAGGAGAGACAATTTAAAAATTACTGGACTACCTGAAAGCCATGATCAAAAAAAGAACTTGGAAATCATCCTTCAAGAAATTATCAAGGAAAACTGCCCTGATATTTTAGAACCAGAGGGCAAAATAGAACTTGAAAGAATTCACTGATCACCTCTTGAAATCAAAGATCCCCAAAAGAAAATTCCTAGAAATATTATAGCCAGGTTCTGGAATCCCCAGGTCAAGGAAAAAATATTAGAGGTTGCGAAGAGAAAACAATTTGAATACTGTGGAAACAATTAGCATAACCCAGGATCTGGCAGCTTCTACACTGAGTGACTGAAGGGCCTGGAATATGATATTCTGGAGATCAAGGAAGCTGGGATTAAAACCAAGAATCAGCTACCCAGCAAAATTGAGTATAATGTTCCAGGGGAAAATATGGTCATTCAGTGAGGCGGAGGATTTTCAAACATTGTTGTTGAAAAAAAACCAGAACTGAACAGAAAATTTGACAATCAAACACAAGAAGCATGAGAAGGTAAACATGGGAAAGAAATCATAAGGAACTTATCAAAGTTGAATTATTTACATGGAAAAATGATAATAGTAACTTATGAAACTTTTCTCAGTATGAGCTTAGGTGAAGGGAATACAAATGTATATATACATATACCTACATATATGTCTATATAGGAGGGTATATATACATATGATTACATATCTGAGCATGTGTGTATATGAGTTCATAGAGGGCACAGGATCAATTGAATAGGAAGGGACGATACTTTAAAAGGTGAAATTCTGAGATGGGAGAGGATTAGAATGAGAGGAGACAGGGAGAGACAGAATGGGGTTAATCATCTCATACAGAAGAGGCAAAGGATGACTGTTACATTGGAGCAGAAGAACAGGAAGGGAAAAGGGAAAGGGTCAATTTTACTCTCATTGAATTAGGCTTAGGGAAGGAATGACGTACACTCTAAACTAGGTATCTTGCCACACAGGAGAGTAGGGGGATGGGGATGAAAGGTGGGATTACAGAGGGGAGGGAAGTGGGGGGAGGGCTGCTGGAAGCACACAGTTTTGTAAAGGGATAGGGACAGGGTAGAGAAGAGATCAAGGTGGGGGGACGGGATAGGAAGGAGGGACATATAATCAGTCTCTCACAATATGTCCACTGTGGAATGTTCTATGTAATTGCACATGTATAGCCTGTATGGAATTGCTTGTCCTTCTAGTGGGAGTGGGTGATGAGGGAGAAACTGAAAGAATCTAGAATTTGAAGTTCTACAATCAAATGTTAATATATATATAAATATAATAATAATAATAATTATTATTATTATCATTAATTACACACAACTGGGAATTAAGATATACAGGCACTGGGGAACGGAGACCCATCCTGCCCTACCAGAAAGTCACAGGGGCAATGGAGGAAGACACAGGAGAGAGCAGACTGGGGGAGGGGCTATACAGTAGAATTGCTGTTTTGGGGTTGGGGGTAGGGGAAAGATGGGGAGAAAATTTTAACTCAAAATCTCGTGGAAATGAATGATGTAAATAAGAAAATAAATAAAATAATTCCAAAAACAAAAACAGAAAAGGAAATACACTTCCATGATACCAAGACACTTTTGATCCCTAAACCAAGGAGAAAAAAAAGCACAGCACATTATAGACTAGTGTCCCTAATGAATACAGATGCAAAAATATTAAATATTAGTAAAGAGGGTATAGCAACGTATTAAAAAGAGTATACACTATGACTGGGTGGGATTTATATGAGGAATGATAGACCAGTTCAATATTTTAGGAAAACTATTAACACACATAAAGGGCCAAATTAATAACAAAAACAATTTTAAAAAGTCCTGATTCTAGTCATAGATGCCAAAATAAGGCTACTGATAAAATATAACACCTACTTTGCTAAAAGATCTAAAAAAAAAGTTACAGAATTAAGTGACCTTTTCCTTAAAATGGTAAATAGTATCTATGTCAAACAAAGAAATAGCGTAGTATTTGTTAGAGAAACACTGGAGATCTTTCCATGAAGACCAGCAGGAAAGCCCCAAACTTCATTAACATCACTATTAGTACTAGAAATGCTCATTCTAGCAGTAAGACAAGAAAAAGAAACCAAGGGAATAAACATAGGCAAAGAGGAAGCAAAATTATTTACTTCTGCAGGTATGGGATGTCAGTCTATTTAAAGGTGCCCAGAGATCCAACTAAAAAACCACCTGGAACCATAACTTTAGTAATACACAATATAAAATAAATCCACATATTCTATCTTTAAATAAATTACATTCAACATAACAAGAGAAAGTATAAATATTTGGAAGTCTACCCACAAAGACATATACAGGTACTACGTGAACACATTCACAAAACATTCTTTAGAGTAACACAGACAAATAATTTTGGACATATTAATAACTCCTGGTTGGATAGTGCTGATGTTAAAAATAAAAAGGACAATACTTCCTAAATAAATTTACTTCATGTAAGTACCAAAGGATTACACTGTAGAGTCAAAAAATAAATGATAAAATCATATCTGGAGAAACAAAAAGTCAAGAAACTCAAGGAAGTGATTTTAAAAAGTGGAAAGAAAAATGGGTACAGAGATGCCAGATGGGTATTACAAAGTAGTAATGTTCAAAATTATTTAGTACATTGGTAAAAACCAAAAATATCAATCAGTGGAACAGATCGGGTATGTGACACAGAGAGCCAAATAAATATGGTAACAGTGTTCAATAAACCTCCAACACCAATTAGTAGAGTAAGGAGTCACTATTCTACAAAAATCCTGAGAATACTGAAAGGTCATCTGGTAGAAAGGAGGTTCAGATCAGTAACTGCCTCACACCTAGATATAAAAGCTCACATCATCGCGAACAAATCAGACAGACGGGCAAGGAAGGAGATGCTTTTAAAACTATGGATGGATGAGGAGTTGACCAAATAGGGGACCGGAAAAATAAAGATAAAATGGATGATTCTGATTCCATAAAACTGAAAAGAATGTGCACAAACAGCAGTTAAAATGAGAAGGGAAACAGCTGGGAAAGAAAATCTTTGCATCAAGTTTTTCTGATAAAATTCTGAGACATTACACAAAGAACTATTTGAAGTGAATTGAGAACAATAACCATTCCCCCCAAAAAGAAATGGTCAGAAGACAACAGGTCATTCTCAAAGAAGCCCAAACTACCAAAAACTACATGAAAAAATACTTCTCAATACTTAGTTTTGCAAATTAAAATAACTCTGAGGGTTAAGAGGGACATGAACATACTGTGTGTGGCCTTGTGAAGTGTCCCAACCACCGCAGAAAATAACAGCAGTCATATTTCCAAAGTCCCTACAGTAAACGTGCTTTCTGACTCAAGAATACACCACTAGTGGGCGGCTAGATGGCGCAGTGAATAGAGCACCAACCTTGGAGTCAGGAGGACCTGAGTTCAAATCCAACCTCAGACCCTTAACACAAAAACTAGCTGTGTGACCTTGGGCAAGTCACTTAACACCAATTGCCCTACGTTCTCCCCTCCAAAAAAAAAAGAACACACCACTAGGCGTCTGAGAGAGATCAAAGCAAGAGCAAAGGGCCCACATAGTCAAAGATATTTCTGTAAGCACTTTTTGTTCTGTCAAAGAACTGGAAACCAAGGGGAGGCACATCGACAGGGGATCCAAAACAAATTATGGCAAGTTATTTTAATGAACTGTAGAGACAGAAGAAATAATGAAAGGATGAATTCAGAGAAACTTCAGAAGAAAAAGCAGAACCAGAACAATTTACACAACAACTAGAACACTGTAAAGAAAAACCAATGTGAAAGAACCACAGTCAGTGTCCCGACACAACTCTGCGACGATGCAGCCAACTGCCACGTGGCAGACGGGGGCTCCAGGGCAGAGACCTCCATCTGCAGACACAGCCGACGAGCTCGTGTTATAAAGGTTTTTTCCAGTAGTTGAGGTCATTTGGAAAGAAGAGAGATATGAGTGATGCCCCTCAAAAAAAGAAAAGGAGTCACTGTAGCATTTCTTAAAATGGATTGACAAGAACAAGGGGTAATCAGGAAGAGATTCAGACACAGAGGAAAATTTTGTAACCCACGAGTTAAATTTATTACATAATTTTGAAAAGAAATAAGCAATATGGAGCTGGGAGATTACAGATGAAATTCTTTTTAAAATTCTTTGTATGTAAAAATATTTTGTCCATCTGCCTGCTATTCACTCACCTAGACAAGACCCTCTGGGGCCTCTGCCCTCGGGACTCCAAGCTGTTTCTTTCTTCTCTAACAGGAAGGTCACATCTAGTCTGGAAACGGGAACCCCTGCACACGGGGACAGAAGACAATCAGAATTTAATTACTCAAGGAGAAGCAGGGCGAGAAGGATGACCAGAGGGAGAGTCACCAGGCTGAAGCACTCGGTGTCTCCCAATAGAGCAAGGATCCCAACTCTAGATCCAATTTCCTGCCCACCTCTGCTGTCTGTCCCAGCGAGCTCCATGAGGTCTTATCCAAAGGCATCTTGCAGTCTAGGGAACAGCTCTTCTTTCCCTATCTGGTCTTTGCTTCTTAGAGTGCTCCTAGATCCTTTACAAAAGGCTCTCAAGTTTTCAAGGGTTTAATGCAACCAGAACAATGTTAACCTCAAAGAAGAGACCCAGAAGGACCTGGCCATCCTCAGAGATTCCCAGCTCCACCTGGCCTCTCAGTCTCAGGGGTGAACTCCACTTTTAGGTGGCTGCAAAGCTCTTACAATGCCAAGCTTCCCTGGCTTTGTTTTGACACCAGCATTCTAGCAGTACTGCATTCAGGACACAAGTTTCTCAGGAATAAAAAATGGACAGAGGACAGAAAGTAGGGATGAGATCACGGTGTGTAGGTGGCACACCGGCTTCTTGGTGACTGCTCTCCTGATCAGAGATAGCATTTTCAGCGGCTCTCCCTCATTCCCAGCCTTCTTACCTCCCTTGCCTGTCTCTTGGCTTCCTTTGGGTCACTGCTAAAATCCTCCCTTCTACCAAAAGTCAATCCCAATCCCCCTAATTCTGGGCCTTTCCTCCGTGGATCATCACCAGTGTGATCTGCCTGTATTTTGTCTGTACATTGTCCCTCCCATCTGACTGTCAGCTCCTGAGAGCAGGACTTGTTTTTATCTTTCTTTGTACGACTGATTCTTTGCAGAGGGCCCGGCACGCAGCAGGGGTTTAATATAAGTTTACCTACTTAAGTAAGCAGGCTATGAAATATGTAGGCAATGAGGAATCCCAAAGACAGGAACAAAAGACCTCACTGAGGGAATGTATGTTAGGAAGAGAATAGGAACTGGGAGAAGCAAGGAGGGTGGACTGCCCATGAGCTCCCCTGAGAATCCCACAATACAGATCACAAGAGAAAAACGAAAGCCCTTGCATGTGGGGTACAATGCATGCAACCTTCTGGGAAAGAACTAGGCTCAGAGGGAAAACTAATCCACCCTCACTAAGAGAGATCTTCCTCTATGCCAGACACAGGGCATAGCCACCAAAAGCGCCTCCACAGAGAAAACCACGTGGACAGAGAACAAGGGGTACAGAAAAGAACATCAGGTCATTTGGGGGAAGAGGCACGATCAGCTGTGGCAACCAGGGTCCTCACATGGGAGGTAACATTTCAGTTGTGCAAAAACCTGGGGACAGGAGGCAGAAAGCACTATCTGCAGGAGGGCAGATGGGAATGATTGTGAAAAGCCTGGAGGGGCAGAGGACCCCAAGCTGTGAAAGGCTTCAAATGGACAGCCAATCCAGAGGCGTTCTCTCCAAGGCTCACAGAGGGGCCGAGATGCTTCCAAAGGGCCAGGCAGTCGGGAACACTTTTTGTCAAAACTCAGCTCTGCATTATCACACAGGGGGAGCTTACCCACAAAGGCCAGGTTCTCACAGGTCTCCAACATCACGTCCCTGTACAGGGCCCTCTGGGCAGGCTCCAGGCATCTCCACTCCTCTCCGCTGAAGTGCACGGCCACGTCCCTCAAGGTCAGGGATTCCTGAAACCCATTCCAGCTCAGCCAGTGACCAGGCCTCCTGACAGTTACTGCTTTCCTCCTCGTGGTGGACCTTGCTCTGTACTAGCTTGTACAGTAGCTTGTACACATCTGACAATCCTCTCCAAAAAGAACCCCTAGAAAGCCACGCCCTTTACTCCCAAAGCACCAGACCACGTAAGACAATTAGTCTCCATCTGACCGCTGAACACATAACACTAACTTTGGCACTCACAGTCCAAATATTAATCTCTCCTCAGATACATTTGAGAGATTCCTCTTAGTTACTGACCAACTCATTCAGGAGACAATATTCCACGCTCAGAGTTCTTGATAATATTTTTAAACATTCATGGCACTCGGGCTTCTCTCAGGGCACCACCTTCCTTGCTCCCCTGAGACAGTTCAGTGAATCAACTCCTTTTTCAGTCAGTGGTTTAAACGAGAGCGTCCTTGCATCCCCTGCCCTTTTTACTTAAATTTCTGATTTCTGAGGAGTTGTGGTATATAGTAGAAAGCTGTTTACAATAGGCTGCCTGTTCCTTCCTCCTACTTTCATCAAGGATACCCCCAAACTAGGTGTAGGAGCTTTTTCTTATGAAGATTTTGTAAAGATAGGAAAATAAACTGTAGGATCAATAGTTAATGAAATCTTTTTTGACAGACTTTTTAAAAAAGTAAGAACACCTCATCATTTTTTCCAAGAAACTAGCAAATGTTATTTATTGGAATTTAGAAATCAATCCTTCAATGGTCTCAGAACTAGGCACCTCCCACCACTCCCATGCTTGGTCTCTTTCAATGATTCATTTTTTAGAGTCTGTTCTCTTTCTTCATGGGGCACATGAGAAACATGGCTTCCCTGTCTCTGAAGGCAAAATGAGGTTGCCACAGATCTCCAAAGGCTCCTATGCTGTCACTTTTCCTCATTCTTGCTTTATCTGTTCACACTGTCAGGACGCCTGGTTTAACTGGCACTTGGACCAAGTTGTCTGTAAATCTGTTTTTCCCACTAATGCTCATTGCTACTTTAGGAAGCAGTCCTCTGGATGATCAGAGAACCAGGGCTGTAAGGGACATCTGGTCCAGCAGAGAGAGACAGGAGCATATGATTAGCACCCCTGACGAGGGGTCATTCAGGCCCAGGTGGAAGTCCCCTAGGAGGCTGAGGCACCTCTTCTCCCTCTGACAGCTCTCATTTTCAAAGGGTCTGTCCTCATATAACTGTGTACTCACCTTTCTCGATGTCCATTCATCACTCCCAGTGGTGCCTGCTGGGGCCAAGCAGGACCAATCCTCTTCCACTGGTCCAGCTCTCGTGTGACCCTTCAATCTCTTCCAACCCAAGCACCCCAAGTCTACTCATGTGATTCTCCTCAGCAAAGACCTCAAGCCCTTTCTGCATCCTCTGGACATTCTCCCACTTGTCTAAGCAGAGGGAACACAGCCCCTCCAAATGCAGATTCATGATGGGCACCCAGAGGCACTCTTGCCTACACTGCTTCTCGTCTTCCCTCAGCCCTCTAATTCCTGCCTCCTCCCTTCTGTCTTTTCTGTCTTTCTGTCTCTTTCTCATAATTTTTGCTTGCCTGTGTAGACACATACCCAGCAACAGAAAGTAAGGTCACTGGGGGAGGGGTAGCTTCACTTTTACCTCTGCGGCCCTGGTGTCTGGCACATCAGAAGCATGGATGTTTGCTGATATTATTTTGATGTATGCTGAACTGAACTGAAGGAGAAAAGGGGAGAAAGGAGGGGAGAAGAATTCAAACTCACCTGAAATGTGGTGACGAGGAATCCAGAAGCCATTCCCTTCTTATCCTCCATACTGCTGCTTGGAGAAGGGCTAAGCTAGAGGAGAAAGAAGCCATGAGGGGCAGAGAGCACTCAGCTCCAAGCCCTTCTGCACTGTCAATGCTGTCCCTTGGCTCATCCTCCCATCTACCTTCTCAATCCATTTTACACTCCTGAAGAATGTCTAGGTCAGTGGTTCTCAACCTTCCTGATGCTGCGACCTTTTAATATAGTTCCTCATGTTGTGGTGACCCCACACCATAAAATTATTTGATAATTATTAATTATTTATTTATTATTAATAATTACTTAATAATTTTATGGTTGGGGGTCACCACAACATGAGGAACTGTATTAAAGGGTTGCTGCATTAGGAAGGTTGAGAACCACTGGTCTAGGTGGACTGATCACTTACTCTTTTCACCTTCTCATGGCCTTCCACCCTGGGAAGGAGGCTGCCAGAGAGGGCTGGTGGGATGATGCTGCCTGTAGAGCGGCAGGGGGCTCAGAGCTGGGGTAAGCAGCTGTGACTATCTATCTTTCCCCTGCCCCTCTCTCTTCTTCTCTCCTATTTTCCTATGCTCCACACTGGGAAGGTTGCTTTCTCCCTGCCCATCCTTTGGAAATCCTCACCTATTTCCCCAAGTACTCAGGACAAGTCCACCATTATCATGACCTCCATGTTATCCTCCCAGCATTACTTCCCTCAGGACCTCTTGGTCCAGTGAGGATGACCAGGAACTGCTGGACCTTCAAGGATATCTTCCTTCACATCAGGCACCACCTTGGAGCTCCAGAGAAAAGTGTCAGGCCAGAGTCTTCTCCTGGGAGTATCCCTCATCACCTTCCACTTCCAGTAAAGCTGGGACCTGGGGGCTCAACAGCAAAACACTTCAACTGAGGCCCTCTCTTCAGGGCTCAGATCACCACCTCCGGTTGGCCAGTGTACCCCTGGTGCTGCTGGCTGGGACCCTAAGGACACTAACCAGGGCCCCTCACAGAAGATGGGAAGGAAGCAGCAGAAGAGACCTGAAATCACAATCACACAGTGTGACTCAGTGAGACAGACACAGCCCTGGGCATGCAAAGGAACTGGTGCTGAATTTCATCCTTTCAAGGAACATTTAAGGGGGAAAAACACACCCACAGAAAGGGAAACAAGACCCTATGGACTACTGAAATGGTGAGCAACTGCTAAGAGGCCATGGGCATTTGGTGCGGAATGTTTTGACCAAGGCAATGCTGCTGCTGCATCTGCTACATCATCATCATCATCATCATCATCATCATCATCATCCTCTTCCTCCTCCTCCTCCTCCTCCTCATCAGCTCTCTCTCTCTCACACACACACACACACACACACACACACACACACACTCTTTCACATGCACATTTTGTTCAGGATGTGTTTAAATGAATAACTTAATAATAAAGGACATTTTTATTTATCAAACTCAAAAAGGCAAACCCTAACTAACCTTAATTTCTTTTTAAATTAACAAGTGAATCTTAAAGATACAAACTTTGCAAAGCGCTCCTCTCAATCACACTCTTCCCCTTAAAATAAGATTCGGAATACCCTTTAAACCTCATTTTCCTGGTCCCACTCTTCATTATCAAAGCCAAGACAGGAGATCATGGCCTGGTGACCAGAGGCACATCCTTTTCAAACAGGTTATAGTTTCTGTTTTCCCTATCCATACTAATAAAGGCCCTGGAAAACAAAGTGAACAGAGGAGTCGGAGGGGAACTAAAATATCTAACTGAATATTCCCTGGAGCTCACTAGCAGAAGAGGTGGAGGCCTCCTGAGGTAAAGGAGAAAAGCAGAGGAACCACCAGACTTAACAGAAGTGGACTCGCCAAGCAGAGACACTAGAGCCAGTGACACCCCTCAGAGCAGGAGGAGGGTCTTGGACTGACCCTCCTTGGTGACCAGGTCCCTAGATAAACCTTCTTACTCTAGCAGGAGAACCTCACAGAAGTAGCAGAGGGTAAATGAGTAAGAAGGGAAGGAAGCAGGAAGCAATCACAGAGTTGTAGCTGGAAGACCCCAGAGAATGGAAGATACACCAGCCCCAGGCAGGCTCAAGATCTCAGGGGCTACTGGCACATAAAGGTATGCTTAAGACACACCTGGAACATAATGTATGTAACTATGCACATACACACACATCCACCTGAACTTTCACACATATAAACACACACACATCAAAACACTAATGCTTACATGCATGTACTTTACACGTATGCCTAGGCCATACACATACTCAGTTCAACCAAGCAATTAATAAGCACTTCTTAGTCAAATGATATACATTTTTCAATGCCGACTATGTGCCAGGCACTGTGCAGACAAAGGCAAAAGACAGTCCCTGCTCTCAGGTAGTTTATACTCTAATAGGAGAGACAACATGTAAACAATTATGTACAAACAAGATTTGGACAGGATAAATTGGAAATAACCAACAGAGAAAAGGGACTAAAATTAAGAGGGACTGGGAAAGGCTTCTTGTAGAAGGTAGAATTTTATCTAGGACTTGAAGGTGGTCAGGGACACCAGGAGGCAGATGAGGAGGAAGAATGGTAAAGGCATGGAGCTCCATTAGTGTTGCTGAACTGCAAAATGTGGGAGGTTGTAAGGCAGAAGTCTAAAGTGTATGAGTGTGAGTGTGAGTTTGATTGTGAGTGAGTGTGTGTGTGTGTGTGTGTGTTGGAGGGGTAGATTAAGTAGGGGGTGACATGATCAGGTCTGTATTTTAGGAAAATTATTTTAGTAGCTCAGTGTGGGATGAAGTGAGGTGGACAGACCCTCCACCCACCATTCCTGGCTTTCTGCCTCCAAGTAGCTAATGTAATAGTCCAGGCATGAGGTGATGAGGGTTTGCACCAAGGTGGTGGAAATATCAAAGAAGAGAAAGGGGTGTATAATGGGAGAGATGCTACAGAGCTGAAATCCACAAGAGATGGTGCAGAAGTGAAATCCACAAGAGATGGTACAGAAGCAAATCCACAAGAGTTGCTCCAGAGGTGAAATCTACAAGAGTTGCTCCAGAGGTGAAATCCACAAGAGATGCTCCAGAGGTGAAATCCACAAGAGATGTTGCAGAAGTGAAATCCACAAGAGATGCTCCAGAGGTGAAATCTACAAGAGTTGCTCCAGAGGTGAAATCCACAAGAGATGGTGAAGAAGTGAAATCCACAAGAGATGCTCCAGAGGTGAAAATGACAAGAGATTCTAATAGGTGAAAACAGTAAGTGATGCTGCAGAAATAAAAGGGACAAGCCTTGGCTAAAGAGAGGGGGTGAAGGAGTGAAGGGGGTTCTTATGGCCTAATGTGAGAGCAGCTGGGCACTTACCCCTCTAGGGTCTTCCACTTGCATTGGACACACCAGCCGTGTTTTTGGAGTAAGAGTCAGGAGCTCGTGGAGATGGAGAGCTCAGTTCCTTTATTATGGTGCATATGCTGGTTACATTACTCCCCCTTTTGCAGCCCCCTAATTCCCCTTATATCCCTTGTTCTTGGCTGAGTTAAGCAATACATATAGTAAATGTGTAGCTGGGCTCTTGCATTCCAAGATAAGGGGCAGCTGGAGACAATGGCAGAGCTCTCTACATGGCACAGAGCTTATCGCTAGGAGCATCTGGTTCTCCAAACACCAGCCTTCTCAGGTGCCACCAAGCCTGCATATCCAGAGGCCTGTACATGCTGGACAAAGGTTGCCAGAAGTGCAGCTGTGTTTCCAGAATGCTACGGGTCACATGTACTATACATGAGAAACTGCAAGCTAAATTTCCAACAGGGGGTAAAGGAGAAAAGCTTGAGGATGACCCTTAGTTGCAAGCCTAGGTGCCTTAGAAGATGGTGGGATGGTGGTACCCTTAACAGTAATAGGAAAAAGTCTCGAAGAGGGGAAAGTTTGAGGGAGAAAGCATAAAATCAGTTTGGGTATGCAGAGTTTAAGAAATTTACAGGACATCTATTTCAACAACAGGCAGTTGGAAATGTGAAACTGGGAATAGCAGAAAGGAATAGTCTGGATAATTACATCTGATAATCATTAGCATAGAAATAATTGAATTTATGTGAGTTCATGAGATCACCAAGTTCAACAGGATAAGGGCAAAGAGAAGAGGGCCTGAGGCAGAACCTGTGGGGTATTCATGGTTAGCAAGCATGACCTACATATGCAGCAAAGGAGACAGAGGATTGGTCAGGCAGGAGAAGAACAAGAAGAAAGAGAAGAGAGGATCAAGGAGAAGAGAGTGATCAACTGTATCAAAGGTCATAGAAAAGCGGAGAATGAGGACTGAGAAAAGACCACTGGATTTGGCTACTAGGAGATCACTGGCAGAACAATGAGGTCGGAAGCCAGCCTCTAAGGGGTGAAGAAGAAAGTGGGAGAGAAGTGGAGGCACCCACTGAAGACAGTCTTTTTTTTTTTAATTAATTTTTGTTTATTTTTAGTTTATATCATTTCCACAAGATTTTAAGTTACAAATTTGTTCCCCAGAAGACAGTCTTTTTGAAAAGTTTAGTGACAAAAGAATGAGATGAGAGCTAACCACCTCATTCATGGCTGTGCTTGAACCTGAAGGTTAGTGCCCTCTAGACCCTTGACCCCACTTCCTGCCCAGGGCCAGAAGTCAGCGCAGGGGGAATCCCTTTAGGAGCAGGGGTCTGAAATCCCTGCCAGCACTACTACCAACTACCAACCACCTTACCTACAAAGACAGGGAAGCCCAGAGCCCAGGAAGTGTAGCACCTGCCCAGGCCAGACCACAGGCACCTTCCAGCCCCAAACTCCACAGTCATCAACTAGGGAAGTAACCTTGTGGAGGCATGTCTGGTCAACAGCCTGGGCAGGTGCTGCAGCTCTTATCTCCTCAGCAGCTATAGCTAGTGGAAAACTGGAAAACTCAAAGCACATCACATGGTTTAACATGAGAAAAGGATAGTTTATCAGTGAAGCTAGATTAACACCACTTGGCTACTGGCCCTAAAGTTCATTGGGCCTTTCCACCTGCTTCGAAGCTGAGACCCCTCCAGAATATGTGTTGTATCCCCCTTAAGCTGTGAGTTCTTAGAAGGCAGTGTTTGTCTCCTTTTCCCCTGCTTTTCAAAAATCCCTGACAATTACCATAGAAAAGGCTTAATAAATGCTTCCTTCGGGTCTTGATGTTCTTTTTTTTTTTTTTTGGCTTTTTTGGAGGACAATTGGGGTTAAATGACTTGCCCAAAGTCACACAGCTACTGTGTCAAGTGTCTGAGGCCAGATTTGAACTCTGGTCTTCCTGACTCCAGGGCCGGTGGTCTACTCACTGCACCACCTAGCCGCCCCCAGTCTTGGTGTTCGGAGGAAAGACAGGTTTGGCCCAGGCTGTAATGGGTTTACAATGCTGCACAGAGGATTTCGTGTTTTATTCCAGAGTCCAGAAGTGAGGAGTGCTGGATGGATGGGCCTGGCAGAGGAACCTGCTGGGGGATGGGGGCGCTTAGAGCGGGGACCCTCTAGCACTGGGCACCTGGTGGGGCAGGGGAGGAAGGGAAAAGATGGAGAGGGGCGCAGCAGGGAGAAGATAACGCGGCTGGGTTTGGGTCTGCTTCAACGGGTGCTGTCGGAATGGGGGAGGGTCGTGAAGGATTTGGGGAACAGCAGCAGAGCAACGGCGAGGCTGAGGGAGGTGGAGGAGGGCGGACGGACACACGTGCACCCTAAATGCGCTTGCACGCCCACGCTCAGGAGCTCATATACAACAACCGCGTGCACACACATCTTTTCACACGAGTAAACAGGAACTCGGAACCACAAGTCAGCCCCTAGGAGGCTGCGGGACTGCAGCGCGTGCGCACTGCCACAACTGACGCCGTACTGCCCCCAGCTGGCGACTCAGACAGTAGGGGGAGCGTCTGCGCACGCGCACCGACTGCTAACGTGGGGTTAGGGTGGCAGAGTTGGGGAAGCGCGTGCCCCGCCCTCCCTCCCTGGAGCGGCTCAGCAGACACACCTGGAAAGGGGAGGGGGAGGGGAGCAGGGCTGATGCCACGCACGCGTGCTCAATCATACCTTGCCTCCCTCGCTCACCTTGGTGGCTCCGAGGGAGCTGGCAGCCGGGAACGGGTAGTGCGGCCGCGGCGCTTGCGCTCTTAATCCTTTCCCCTCTCTGGTTCAGCGGATCAGAGGTGCGCTCAGGTAGAAGACAGAGCCACTCCCGTGATGCATTTCACTCTGCGGCAGTGTTGACAGACCGGAGAGCCAGGCCCAGGAGCAAAGTGGGCCCTTCGCAAAGCATTCTGGGAAATAGAGTTCAGAAACCACAAGTCGCAGCCTGCGCGCGCTTTGAGTCGTTGGTCTAGACTACATCTCCCAGAAGGCATCGGGACTCTCCTTCCCAAAGCCTTGAGTCTGCGCACTGGAGGGAGGCTCCTGATGCTTCCTTTCCTGGCGGTGCCTTTGATTTCCCTGGGCATGAACCCTATTCAGCTGTCCCTTGGGTCTAAAGTAAACAAAGCCCTCTTTGTCTGATCCTGATTCAATTCCTGGTCCCTAAAACGGACAGGTGTCAGTGACCCCCAAGGCCTCCTGCAGCTCCAGGCCTATGACCTATAACCCCACATTCAGTTGTGTGGGTCACCTCTAGTCTGACCCACACGCCTCTTTTAAGGACACTGGGCGTCTCTTGGTGGGGTCACTAAGACCCCCTGATCGTCTTCATTTGCACTTTGTCTGGCTCCTCTGCCTCGGCCCCCTAGTGGTGCAGATGGGTTTTGTAACCGAGACTTGCAAATGGTCCAGAATCAGGTTCACTGGGAGAGTTGCTTCCCCCACAGCCAGACATAACAGAGCCACCCTGGGGGGAAATTTGGTCTAGGAGGCCAAGTCCGGACGTGTTCCGAGGCAGTGAAGAACGGAATCTCCTTTGGATTCAGGAACAAGCACAGTCCCCAGCAAACACTGGGACACTCCTTCCACCTGTGTGGCCAGGGCTTGAAGAGTCAGCTCTGAGCTTGTCTTGGCGGTGGTGCAAGAGGCTGGTCTGCAGGTGACTTCTGCCGCCTGCTTGCCGGCTCTCCCCGCACATCCTGGTGGGGAGTGGGACCTGGACACCCTGGCTGGTCTTTGGGATCCCTGGACACTCTGGTGCTGTGTTTGCATGCTTCGGGCTGCCTTTTGCTAACTGGCTGCTGCCTAGTGTCACACTGGTCCTGTTGGGCCCCTCCTTGACATCATCAGCGCTTTGTTCCTCGGATGGGTCATGCCATCCTTCTTTCTGCCTCTGTAGAGCAAGTTTGGTGGTTAATATGGCACCAAATAGGGAAGTTCATGTCGGCAGGATTGTCATATTGCATGTATTGGTCAAACCATAAAGAATTAGGTTCTCTCCAGTTGTTTGGGGCTGAGATTTTTTCTTTTCTGTAACATATTTGGTAGTTGTATTAAATTGTTTCTCCTTGTGTGTGTCCGTGTTTTGGTGGGTGGATTCCCAAGTGACACCGCCCCACCTGGAGCCTAAATGATTACAGTAGCCTGCTGAGGGGTCCCTCCCCGCTCCATTCCATCAGACACTCAGCCACCAAAGAGATTTTCCTAAAGTGCACAGTATCCCACCCCCACCCCACACACATACCCCCTCCATGACTCCAATAGCTCCCTGTCACCTCCAGGACCAAATACAAAACAATCCGTGTCATTCAAAGCCATTCATAACCTGGCCCCATCCTGCCTTATTCCCAGACAAGTAATCCCTGATCCTGTGACACCTTCCTCAAACAAGACCTTCTAGCTCTCTGGTCCTGACATCTCTGGCTGTCACCCACTCTGGGAATGCTCTCCCTCTTCTAGGTATTTTTTTCTTTGCTGCTTTGTAGGTGTTTTCAAGTCATTGTCTACTTCTGTATTTGTGACTTGATCTTCCCGTCATCAAAATAGCTCTTTCTGGTCAGGTTCTTTTTTTTGTTTCCTTGGTCTCCAAGCCTTATTCTTCAGTATGGGTGTTGCTAGTGCTGGGTTCTCTTTGTTTCTGCAGGATCGTTTGACCTTTCATATCCTCCTGCTTGTTTTCACAGCTCAGTCTAGCTCAGGGCCTGCAAGTTTTCAGTGGTCTGAGATTGTACCATCCTACTGTCCGAGCTCTGCAAGCTCCTGACTCAGCGCTGGACCTGCCAGCTTGCATGTAATTGAGTTTCAGTGGGCTGCTGATGGATGCAGTCACTGTTACCTGTTAGGAAGTTCTGTGGGTTCAGAGACTCTGAACTGCTGTACTGACTGCCCCTTGGTCTAGGAAGCATTCCCTAATTATTTCACTGTTGGTTGATGTGCTAGACCAAGGATTAGAACCGAGGGGCTGCTGCTCTACTCCTTGGGTGACACTGATGTGTTCCTGGAACTTATCCCTTGCTCGGTACACAGCTTAAGATGGGCCCACGCTCCCTCTGACCATTTCTCTAGGCCCTGAATCAGGGACCCAGAACTGGGCAGAGCTGCCTGATGGCACACATTCGTGCACTGAGCAGTAGTTCAGGGATCCCCTGGGACCTTCTTCTCTAGTCCTTCCTGCCCTGATGTTCTGTCTTGGCCCTGAGCTCTGGAAGGCTCTCCACTGTATCTGCCATCTTTCCCACTCCTGACCAGCCTGTGCCCCAATGTGTGTAGACCTCTCTCTCTCCCTAAGCTCTCCTGGACTGGAAAAATGACTCCTTGTGACTTTTTCTTGACTTTCCTGCTCAGGATTAGGTCTGGTGCATTGTCTGGATTGCTGTGGAGAAATGTGGTGGGTGAGCTAGACAAAACAATTCCTTTCATTCTGCCACCTTGATACCCCCTCTACTGTATATATTTGCAATGGGATTTTTTTCTTTTATTTTCTCAATGGGGGAGAGGGAAGGTGAGGAGAAGGCAGATCTCCATTTGAAAAAATACTCTTAAAATGCTTGTTGACCGACTCCTTGTTGGCATCTGCAGTCATACTGGGCCAATAAAATGAAATTAACAAATTTTAAAAAATTTTTTAAAATCTGTTTTTCATTAGCTCTAGGAACTAGTTCCTATTTTTAAGAACTTCTCTTTCCCCATATGTCTAAAGTCACAATGTAATAAGGCATTCAGTAGTGTGCTGTCCCTCAGGGACCAACTGCTTCTTGGTATGTTTTGTGGAATGAGTCTGGTATTTGATACCGTGTTTCCAGGTCCTGTTGTTGTCTCAGTGGGAGGGTACGGCCAGAGACTCAGTTCCTCTGATATCACTGATCACCTTCTTGGCTCATGACCCTGTAGTCCCCACCAGCCTTTGGCCACTCATGCAGTCTGTGAGCTGTACTGCAGTTTGTTGTGAATCACCTCCCTCCCTGGTGTTGTCAGAGCTCCTGTGGCTCATGGTGTTTAGGACTCGGCACCTGCAGCTGCATGAGTCTTCCCTGGTCAGCAGCGTGTGCTGACTTCATAGACTGCATGTTGCTGCTCATCTCTGGCATGCAGCATCCTCCTGGGCAGTGGCCAGAATGTCAATGGTTTGTTGTCATTGGGCACTTGCAGCTTCACTCTCAACACAGTCTGTGGACTACCCAGTTACAGCACACTTCAAAGGCAAGTACTTTAGCCTAGCTTCAGGATATTGTCAGCCCTCTGCTGCAGAGCACTGCTGGTCCCTGGAGACCATTGAGGATTGGGGGAGCCTGAGCCCCCTGAGCTACATCTGCAGGCTTGGTAGAAGGTGTGTGTGTGTGTGTGTGTGTGTGTGTGTGTGTGTATTTGAGGCTCTTGGCCAAGGCTGTAACATCCAGTTCACATCTGGCCATCCACAGGTTCCAAAAGGTCTCTGTGAGTTTTAAGACAGATTGGCCTTTTCTGCCATCCTGTTCCTGGGTTTCCTCAGTCATTTTGTAAGCACAAGTGAGATGGTTTATTAGTTTAGGTATATAAGCACTGTTCTTTTTTTTTGCTGGGCAGTTGGGGTTACGTGACTTGCCCAAAGTCACATGGCTAGTTTTGTGTTAAGTGTCTGAGGTTGGATTTGAACTCAGTTCCTTCTGACTCCAGGCCAGTACTCTATTCACTGCACCACCTAGCTGCTCCATTATAAGCATTGTTCTTAACAAACTTTTAAAAATATAAATGTTGACCACTTTATAGCCTGTGCGCTCAGTTTTTTTCCCCAACAAATTACAATAATGTTAGTTGTCCTCTCCAACTAAAGCAGCATTCAGATGTGTTTTAAGTAGCAAGAGATGCAGTGTCTTTTCGCCATTCATTTTTGTTAGTGTGGTTCAGTGTCTTGACTTTTAATTCACTGACAGCAATAAATTTGTATTGAAATAAATGTAGCAAAACATAGCATAGTTTTTTTTATTAAAATAATTAATATGCCCCCTCCTCCACCATTTGAGAGGGGAAAAAAAAACATCCAAATTCTCACATGAGCAGTGTCATAAAATCTGTCTTTCTGCATTTTAAGTTCATTGTCCTTCTGTCTGTAGGAAATATTATGCTTCATAGTCATTCTTCTGGACTCGTGGTTTAGCATTGTGATTGAAGAGGAGCCCAAAGAGGGTTAGGGCTGCCTGAGACCCCAAAATACCAACATGCCAGGTCCTGCTGAAAGAATTCCACTCAAGTCTTCTCAGCCAAGGAAAAAGTAAAGTTTATTGAAAGTTCAAGTT
>CM053593.1:383146936-383171287 GCA_028646575.1 Pseudocheirus occidentalis | reverse complement strand
GCTGGGAAGGTTTACTCAAAGAATCAATGAGAGCTTAAAAAGGGGGGAGGGGTCCCAGAGCCTACACCTCATCAATTATACATAAGAAAACACATACTAAACTAAAACTCTTTGTATGTAATAAATGTGGGAAAGGGTTCAGAAGGAGAGCAGATCTTACTACCCATCAGAGAACTCATACTGGGGAGAAACCTTTTGAATGTAATGAATGTGGGAAAGGTTTCAGCCACAGTGGAACTCTTATTGGCCATAAAAGAATTCATACTGGAGAGAAGCCCTTTGCATGTAATTAATGTGGGAGAGCCTTCAGCTGGAAAACAAGCCTTATTATTCATAAGAGGACTCATACTGGAGAGAAAGCCTTATAATGCATGAAAGTGGGAAAGGTCTTCAGCAATTACATTTAAAAGTCATCAAAGAAATCAAAAGAATTCATACGGAGAAGAGGTCTTTGTAGTGAATGTATAAGAGGCTTCAGCTGGAAGGCAAGTCTTATTACACATAGAAAACTCATATTGGAGAAAAATCCGATGATTATAATGAATGGAAGAGGCTACATCATTGAGATTACTAAATAACATAGTGTGGAGTAAAACAGGAAAGAATCTTGGGGTGTACACACAGTGGTCATTACATAGGAAATAGATTAGCAAGGGAAACTGAGGAGAAGCCATTGTGCAAGTAAGAAGAGAAACTAGACAGAACAGTGTCATGAAAACCCAGAGATGATAGAATATTCAAGAGAAGAGCAGCCAACAGTATCAAATGCTAAAGAGAGATCCAAGAAGATGAAGAAGAGGCCATTTACTCTGACAAGCAATCACAGATAACTTTGGAGGAGTAGTGTTAAGTAATGAAGTCGGATGCCTTTTTACAGGGGCCTGAGAAGAGAGTGAGAGGAGAGGGCATGGATGCACTGAGAACTGGCAGCTTTTTCCCAAGTTGTTTTGCCAACAAAGAAAAGAGATACATGACAATAGTGGGAGCTTGCTGATGTCTTTTGAAAGTGTATAGTTCTTAGCCAGACCTGGCTATATTTGTAGGCCACAAGGAAGGAACTAGTAGATAAGGAGAATGAGTGAATGTGAGAAAGTCTTCAGTGATTGAGAAAAGCTTATTAGAGAACTGATAGTGGAGAAACAGCCATTTGAGTGATATATTAAAGTAGAGGCCATTTGATGAGGAAATGGTTAAACAAATTGGGGTACATGAATATAATGGAATATTCCATGGTGCAAGAAATATACAGAGAATTAAAAGAAACATGGAAAGATGGGAAAAAGAAGAAATAAGAAAGCAATTTACATAATAGCTACAGCAACATAAACAGAAACAGCAAGACACCCTGAATTCTATGTAATTATAATGACCAGTTTGACCCCCAGAGAATGGAAGAATGTACCTCCCTCCCCTAGGAGGGGAGGGAGACTATGGATAGATATGACTCTCTGGCCATCTTCATGCCATGTTTCTTTGCTCCATCTTATCACTTTCTGTCCTAGGACCAAGAAATGCAAGTCAATCGGTTTCCCTATGGCTCTGCTATATCTATGACTTTTCAGAACAAATCATGCCTTCCTGGCCACCATTCTCCACATGCATTGCCTTCACATATTAGAATGAAAGCTCCTTGAGGACAGGTGCAGTCTTGCTTTCTGTATTTTTATCCCTAATGCTTAGCACAGTGCCTGGCAACTACTGTGTTTTAATAAATGGCTTTTTCCCCCATTCATTCATTGAGTATATTATAAAACTTGCTGGATATTGTGATGGACTAGAAGTGCAGAATGAGATATCCTTTTTCAGTACTAGCATTACGTAATTTGTTTTGCTTAACTATACTTGGTATAAGGAGGACTTTTATTGGCAGGGATAGGTGTAAGAGGGATTGGGTGAGCTTTGATGCAAAAAAAGAGTAAGAACAAAATTAGAAAAGAACAAAAGAACATTCAAAAGGGGACACATACATAGCACTGGTGGGACTGTCCAGCTAAATTAAATATATGCTTTTTTTTTAAAGCTGTAAATAATAAGGATTCATGGTTTCAAATATGATCCTTTCTGGTTTTTGTATATTGAAATGTCAGTGTTTGTTGTTAATGTTAAGTTAATAATAAAAAATAATTGAATTCCTAATTTTTCCTCTTTATTACAAAAGATGGTTCTCTGTGTTAGGTATAGAAAAGGTGCTGTCAAATAAAATATCCATAAAAACTTGTGAAAGTGATCAAATTATCTTTTAAGTACATTTTTTTTTCCAAGCGCTATGCTAAGTCTGAGACACAAGTACAAAGAATGAAATTCCCTATTAGAAATTAGCTTATGTTCTTATGTGGGAGATAAGTATACATACATATGTATATGAATATGTAAAAGAATAAATAAGTTGACATATATATGTACACATGTATACATATACATATATACATATACAAAGTGGATAAATTTGGCATAGCTGGGAAGGGCATTACTCACTCAGGGATGAGGAATAGCTTGCAGAAGATGGTACCCAAGCTACATCTTAAAGGAAGAGACTGACTCTATAAGGCAGAGGTAAGGAGGAAGAGCTTTCCAAGGATGGAGTGATGATCAATGAAAAGGTACAGAGATAAGATATTCAGTGTTGTGGGTGAAGAACAGGGAGAAAGCTGGTTTGGCTAGATTTTAGAGTGGGAATAATGTCCAAAGAGACTGGAAAAGCAGGGTAAGGCCAAGTTGTATGGGGTTTTAAAAGCTAAAGGAAGAGTTTACATTTTAGAAGCAGTAGGAAACCACTGGATTCGTTTGAGTAGAGGAGTGATATGGTCAGATCTGGAATTAAGGAAAATAACTTAAAAGCAGTGTGTAGAATGGGATGGTTTGGTGAGAAACTTAAAGTAGAAAGGCCGTGTAAAAGACTGTTGCAGTAATCTAGGTGAAAGGATGAAGGCATTAATTAATGTGGCAACTGAGTCAAGAGATGTAGTTGAATGTGAGAGAAATTGTGCAGGTACAAGATTTAACAACTGGATATGTGAAGTAAGGAAGAGTTAGGAGTCAACTATATCAAGTTTTAAAAAATCTAAGATTATAGAAGGATAGTGGTGTCTTTGACAGAAATAGTGAAATTTGGAAGAGGAAAGAGTTAAAGATAGTCAGTGTTAAGCATGTTGAATCTAAGATGTTTCTGGGACATCTAGTTTGAAATGTCCAAGAGGCAGTTGGTGATGCAGGACTGAAACTTGGGGAAGAGACCGTCGCATCTGGAAAATCATCTCCATGAACTTGATAGTTAAACCCATAGAAGATGAGGTCACCAAGCAAAAGTATAGAGGGAAAGGAGAAGGTCTAGGACAGAATCTTGGTAAGCACCCACAGTTAGAGCATGTGAATTGAATGATGAGTCAGTAAAGGAGACTGAGCAATAATCAGAAAAGGAGACATCAGTGTAACAAAAACCCAGAGAGTCCAGGAGGGAACATGGACAGTAGTTTCAATTGCAACAAATAAGTTGCAATTGATGTGATGAGAAGAGATGAGGATTAAGAAAAGACCATCAGATTCAACAACCGAGATCATTGGCTACCTTGGAGAAAGTGAGTAAAGTTACAAGGTTGAAACATTTTTTTTAAAGCCACATCTTCCAAACAACAGATTATACTGGCCTGAATTTCTTTTTTATTTCTTTCCCTCTTCCTCTCAGGGTCATGAACTGGAAGATCAGGAGAATATGGTGGGTAGAACTTACATAGGTTTTGGCAAAGCAGTTGATAAAAGTCTCATAATATTGTTCATAGGACTGAGCTAGACAGTAGTACAATTAAATAGACTCCCAAAGTGGGTTTAAAGACAGTCCTTGAAGGCATTATGATTTCATATTATATTATATTGAAAGACCTGCAGTAAAAAGGTCCAAGGATTGGTGCAGTTTTAATATTTTTACAAGCGAGTTGGATGAAAACATAATTGAACCTTGCTTATCCAATTTTCCGATGGCACAAATCTGGTAAGGTTAGCTAACAGAGCTGTTGATAGGGTCCAGAACATCAGGCTAAATTTCAAAGCATGGAATTTAATAAGGATAACTATCAAGTCTTGCATTTGAGGCTTAAAAACTCTTCAAAAATCCAAGATGGGGTTTAGAGGGAGGGTGAAAGTTTGGTTCAGCAGCAATTGGAGCAAGATTTGGGGCGTTTTGTTGGTTGAAATTTCTATATGAGTTGGTAGCATAATATAGCAACCAAACACCCTAAGGCATTCTTGGGGTTGGCGGGGGCAGCTTAAGATAGTTATATTTTCCAGGAATGAGTTGGTTTCACTCTCCCTTGCCCTGCCTAGTTCAGCTATATGTAAAGTATTGTATTCAGTTCTGGGCAACAGCAGGGCATTACTGGACCATTTTTTTTTTCCCCTGAGGAGGGAAGCCCAGGGTTGTTTAACCTGGAGAAAACACCCAAAAGGAACATTCTAGCCATCTTCAAGTATCTGAAGGGCTGTCATATGAAGGAGGAATTAAAATGATCCTGCTTGACCCCCCCCCCCCCCCGGTAGGAGGAATAGTGTGTGTGAGTTTCAAAGAAGGAGCTTTTGACTGGATGTTTAAAAAAAAAAAAACCTAGAAAAAACCTATCTCTTTAAGGCCCTTTTTATATGGGCTAGTTAATGGGGGGAAGTGTTTCTGTGTAAAGGAAGAGATTTGTATTAATTTTCAAAAGGGTGGGACATTGCCCCTCTTATACATGAACATTTTTATATTTGAGTAGGAAAATCACTGCTCTGCTGCCCCCGCTGCCCCTCTGGACTGCGGTGTCCTGGTGACTCTGGCAGGTTCTGATCGGACAGCGCAGGATCCAGCTGAGCGCACAGAAGGCAGGGCGCCGACCAAGAGGGAGCAGAGATGCAGGCTCTGTCCCGCTGCTCGTACTCCCTAGTGGTCCTGTGTGTGTGTCCGTTCTTCAGCAGAGCTATTGGTGTATGGGTGGAAGAGTTAGGTCTGGGGTTATTGCGGTGCTTTACAGAATCGTTTTAAAATACAGGGTGTCCTTGTGTTCAGTCGTGTACCCCTCTTCTTGACCACATTTGGAGTTTCTTGGCAAAGATACTGCAGTGGTTTGGCCATTTCCTTCTCCCACTCATTTAACAGATTGGGAAACTGAGGCAAGCAAGGTGAAATGACTTGCCCAGGGTCACCCAGCTAGTATCTGAACTCAAGATGAGTTTTCTGGGCGCTATCCACTGCACTGCCATGCCACCTCCAATATTTCTTTTTCCTTCATTAAGCACATGGTTGTGGTGGATATCAAAGCGTCATAATCACGAGTCGGGGGTAGCATGGGCAGTAGGGGAGGGCTCCCCCGGACCGCGAGTGTAGCACCACTGGGGGGCCCTGTAACCCCCCCCCTCCCAGCGCCAGTTACACCACGAAGGAATCCCTGTGCGGAATGGGGGGGGGTGTTGGCAGGGAGTGGGGGCCTTCAGCTGGAGGCTTCCCATCCAAACCAAGCACGTGCCGAGAACGCTGGAGAAGGGCTCCTTGGGGTGGCCCCGGGCCACACCCAGGCCTCCTCTGGGGCCCGCCCCCACTTTACAACGCTTTAAGGGCTCACGTAAGAAAGACCCGATTTGGGGGTGCTGTCACCCCATTGGAACCACCGGGGCGCGGCAGGTAGCTTCTCGGAACTCTAAGAGATCACCTCTACTCTTAATTCCAGGGTCCTCGTCCCCATCTTCTGCGCAGGCGCAGAGGTTAGGCCTTTCGCGCGGACAGCAGAGCCTTCTGGGGATTGGCGTTCTGTGCTGCACGTGCGCATTGCGGCTCAGAGGGTTTCTCCCTGTTTCCGGACTACATTTCCCAGAGTGTACACTAAGTTCCCACTAGTTCGTCATGTGTGGACTGATGCAGAGCACAATGCATTGTGGGAATGGCACCGCCAGAAAACTAAAGCAAGGCGGCCTCGGTCCGGCGCCTGAGGCACGACTTCCACCCCGGCTAAGGGCGGCTTCTGCGAGGGGCCGAGCGCGTGAGTGCAGGGAGGGAGCGCGCACGCGCAGCCGCCTCCCCCCCCCCCGGCAGGGAGGGGCGAGTGCGCATGCGCCCTCTGACTTCACCTCCCCTGCCTAAGTTTTAAGGGCTGAGTCGGCTGGTGGGGGAAGGATGCATGGAAGGATCCACGCGTGGTAGTGTGTGCGAACAGATGTTTGCAGTGTTTGAGGGTGGTGTTTGGCGAGGCTCGTTCGTGTGCACGTGGGGGGGTGCCCACGCGTACCTTCCTTCCTCCCTGTCTCCTCCCCGCCCTCTCGCGATCCCGTAGTCTCTCCACGGAGAGTTCTGCCTTCCTCCCCGGCCCTCCGGAGTCTTCCGTCCTTCTCGGCTCCTTTGGTCAGGATGCGACCCCCTCCCCACGAGGAACACGCCCCCACGTGCCCTTTCCTCCATGTGCTCTGGGGCCTTTTCTCTGTGTTTGTGGCCTTCCTCCACGCGGGGATTTAGTCCTGATGAACATCACTGCCTCCACGCACGTCTTAACAGGGTTGGCCTTTGTTTTGTCAAGTAAAAGGTTTTTATTATTAACCCTTCTCAGTTACGCCCCCCCCCATTAACGAAGTTTAAATTAACCCCCCTCTCCACAGTCCAGCGAAAGTCCACTTAAGCCATCTCCGCGAATGTGCGCACGTGGGCACGTTGGTCATTGCCGGGTGACCACTGGCTGCCTCGCTTCTTCTGACTTCGCCCATCTCCTCTGTGCCCCCAGGAGGACCATCCCACGCAGGAGAACATCCCCCACCCCCAGAGAAGGACCCACTAGCTTCCAGTGTGGCCCCCTAAAAAGAGCTGCCCTAAGGGCCCTGGTTCCCCCCCACCCAAGGTGTCATGGCCGCTGGCCAAGGTGCTGATCAGTGCCTGGGCCCTCGCCCTGTAGAAGGTGTGAAGGAGAAGCTCCAAGTGGCTTTCATTTGTATTTATCCGATTTGTAGTGATTTTGTGCATTTTTTCATATGATTGTTGATAGGGAATGGATATACATCTCTTAGATGTGAGTGTGAGAGTAGGCCTGTTGTCCAGTGTGCATAGGTCTGTGTATTGACCAGCCACCCTACCCCACCTCTGCTTCTGTCTGACAGCTCCAGCTAGGTCAGGGAAAGAACAACCTTGACAATTTTTTCTCCTTTGACATCTCTGACCGCCTTGCGTTTCCAGGGTAGTGTATGGTCCTGGGGCTTTGGTTAGCGCTGGCAGAGATGGACCAATAGGTAAAACTTACGAATTTAAAAAGCTTTGTCTCAGGTCACGCTTTTTAAAAGTTATGGATCTTATTGGCACAGCACAGGCTGTGGGAATGGGATCCAACTGGAATCCCATTTATATCCAAGAACATAAGATTGCTTTGTATTTTAGAGGAAAGGGAAAAGTTTGATTAAAAGAAAATACAAAGTTTGTGTTTTTTAAATAAAGTTGGGTGAATTTAAATTTAAATTACAGTTAATTACATTTTAGTTTCTCTAGTTTGATGAACATAAATATCTATTATCTTTGACCATTCAGTAGATATTATCCTTTTTAAAAATTTCCCTATGTACTAATTTAATGTCATCTGGGGAAACAGAGACGTCCTCAGTATTTCCACACCTTAGTAGATAGCTCTTGGTCCATTTCTGTGGCCCCAAAATTCATCACTAGCTGGCCAGCCTTCTGGTGTTTGCTGACTGGCAGGAGCTCATAAGTCCTAAATTCCCATAGTGGGACACGCACAGTGTTTTCCTTAATGTTTCTTTAATGATAGACATTTCTTTCACTTCTATTTGTACATTCAGGGTCTGTGGCTGCCTCAGAAGGCTGTTATGATGTGTGATTATGATATCTTGATCTCTTTTCTTTGGTATAAATAGCTCTTGTACTTGTTATGAGTAGTTTAAGGTGCCAGTGAGGACCCTTCAAAGGCCCAGCCTTCATAGTTACATTGATCTGGGCCCAAGAATGAAGGTTCCAGTTAAAGTGATCTTGCTTTTGAGCTCCCAGGTCCCAGCTTTCCCAGAAGGTGAAGAAGGTCTTGAAGGATCACCCCAAGAAAAGGAATCCAGCTTGGAGAAGGCTCCTGCCTTGAGATCTTCCACCACAGTTTTAAGGCAGTATTTGATGGGAAGAAACTAATGATACAGTGAGTCCTGCTCCTTCCGTCTGGAGAGAGAGGACAGGAGTGAAGCCAGAGCCAGATCAGGTACCATGGAGGACTTGGCCCTGATGCCTGGGGAGAGAGGTAAGCATTACAGAAGTGTTGGGGGACTGAAACCCTGCCCAATGTAGGAAAGATTCCTTAAGAGAACATTCCTGGGGAATTGGCCCAGCTCATTGTCTCCATCACTTGAGGCCAGCGTTCTCTGGCCTTGATGAGGCTTCTTCAATCAGTCAGTGAAGAGTTGTTAAGCACTTGTATTGTTGAGCTGTTTTATTTGTACCTGAGTCTTGGTGACATTGTATCCCCTCGCTGGCCTGCTTGACATAATTAAAGTCCCTGTAAAAGGTAGAATGATATTCAGTGTGCTTAGTCAAAACATAGTTTCATGACTTTGTCCAGCAGTCATTGGCACCTCAGGGGAAACAGAGTAAATATGGATGGAGGAGGGTCTGGGGTGAGATGGGCAGGGCAGAGATGGTAGGAGGTGAGGGAGGCCTGGGCAACTGCATCTGTCCGATGACCTCTTCCTCCTCCTCCAGACCCTGTGCTTCTCCAAGGCCAGACTGGAGGGGAAGAGGATGCAATGACTTTTGGGCTTCTCACAGCCAAGCTCTGGGTGAGTTCAGGTTTTTTTCTTTCCTGTGCATCATCTCGTACCATATTATTTCTCACTTCTTTCCCTTCTTGGACCTGAGTTTCAGTTATTCTTTCCCAAGAGCCTCTGGGCGCTCTTATTGATGATGGAGAGTTTTAAATATCCTTAAAGTTTGAACAGTGAATTTTAAAATGAATGTGTATAATTTGATAAGGATCACAGTCCACCCTCCTCCACATGACAGCTCTTAAAATGCTTGGACAGGGCTACCATGTCCCTGAGCCTTCTTTTCTCCAGGCTGGACACACCCAATTTCAGGAGGTTTTTGTTTGTTTTATTTTTGTACCAGATGAAGGGCGGGAGTTATGTGTCTGAATATAAGCCAAGAAGTTGGATTTGATGACTTCAAGGGTCCTATCCAACTCGGGAGATTTTTCTTTCAGTTTAATTCAATAGACATTTATTAATTCGTATGATATGCCAGAGATTGGGGGTGCAGAAATGAAAATGAAATAGTCCCTGCTTTCAACAAGCTTACATTATATATGTGTGAATAAGAGAGAGAAGACAAGAGTCTGAGGACGAGGGCTGTCCAGGAGGAAAGGAGTGAGAAGGGTCAGCAGAAGATGCTCCTGAAGGCCTCTGCAGGACCCTGTCATATGCAGGTCCTAGGAAGTCCATGGACAAGCAGAGTTGATGCAAAGAAATCGTGCAGGATTCCTGCAAAGGGGCTCAGGTCCATGTCATGTGAGGTTCTCTTGAAGGAAACAGGATGATTGAGATCGGAGGAAGACTTCAGGAGAGACCTGATATCATCTCCAAAGATTGAAAGGTGGTCCTGAGGAGAAGGGAACGGCCATGTTCTGCGTGCTCCCGGAAGCCAGAACTAGGAAAGCTATGTCATCACTGCAAAGGGCCAGAAAATAGGCTTCATGGGAGGAAAAACTTCCTAAAATTGAGAGCTATCAAAAAAGTGCGGTGGACGAAGCAAAGGGTTCCCTCTCCCTAGAGGTCTTCAAAGGAGGGACCGTGATTTGTCAGAGATTAGGTATCGAGGATTCTTGTTTGGCTGTGGGCTGGAAGAGAGGCCTCAGAGGTCCCTTCCAACTCTGTAACTGTGAGCAACATCACCTCCCAGAATAGAAATAAACATTGCGGGGAACCTTTGGTAAGAAGCTCTAGATGAGACCAGTTTAAGTCAGGTCTTCCTGATGGCATTTAGGGATGAAGCTGGAACAAGGAACACGAACAGCATGGGGAATGTTGCTTGAGATGTCACCTCTCTTCGCCATCAGTAATGTGAGAGCTGCCACATTTGTGTCCTTGCGTAGCCACCTCTCGTGTGCTCCACGAGGGAAGTAGAAACAACTCTGCAGAAAACGGTTGGGAAGAATGTCTGGAACAGGCCACATACAGACCAAGAAGGTTCCTCCCAGAGGCCGCACAGTCGGCTGCTTAGGAAGGGTGAGGGATGTTCTTATTTGTTTAAAGATCCTTCTGAAACATTTCAGTAGCAACTTATTCCTGTTACACTTTTCCATCTCCACAAAATTCTTAAGAGAAAAACTTACACTTGAAACAGTAGTAGCCTCCGTGTAAGTATGAGCAGGAAAGAGGAAGTCTTTTACAAACGGGATTCTGCAGAACATCTCTAGCTGACAATCAAGGCAGCTGAGGGAAAGGTTCACGGACGAGAAGATTCCACTGGGTTGGCTGATCTGGCTGCAGTTCTCTTCCGGCATTAACTATGGCAGAGATGACTGTGTTGGATGAGGTCCTGACTTTTTATGTCAAGCAAGCCTTAAAACTGAGACTGAGTTCACCACCATGATGGAGGATGGCCTGTAGTGGGTTCATTGTGAAGAAGAGTTCCCACAGGGAAACTTCCCTATGTAAATCATGGCTCTTATTCCTCAAAACCCATCACATTGTGGAGCCTCCTAAAAGAGACTGCAGGGACTCAACAGAATTTAGCCTCATTGTCCCCAAAGGAATAATCAAGAGATTGAAGAAGAAATGTAGATGTGTGGCTTGGTCATGGATTTGGCTCACGGTCATGGATCTCTTGGATGGATCATGCAAACAGGAAATGACCTGAATGCAGAACTGGAAAAAAGTAGGCTGTGAAGGGTCCAGACACTGAGTAGTGTCTTCACTGACCCTAAGCTTCAGCCTGAAATAGAAGCCCACTTTTCAACATGGTCATCTTTCTGGTGGTCCTTTATGACAGTGCATGATGGAACCCTGCCATCTCAGAATGTGGCTCAAGCAAAGGACAGCAAAGGGACATGTGGGGAATGGACTGTAGCAGGTTATGAGGTCGAGAACTCTATGCATACCATCACAAGAAATATTTTTAAAGTATGACCAGACTATGAAATGGGCCAGTTATGGAGGGGGAATGGAGACTGAGACAGGCCCTTTGCTATGTTTATTTGTTCCCTTCTTTGAGAAGAGCCCAAGAGGAGGCCGCTTGTGTATTGACTGGGGTCCTTCGAGAGGTTGTTCTGGGATGTGGTAAATGGAACCATGAAAACTGAAAAGGGCTAAAGGAGTTATGGTCTTCACCTTCGGGTAGAATACTCTCACTAAAAAGGTGACAGTCCAAGAAAGCATTGGAAACAATAGCTCACTGGAACTTACTGTGAGTGTCTGTCATTGTAGATTATACTAACATGACATAGAAATGAGTTCCAGGTCTCCATAGTACAAAGGGAGTAGTTGTTGAAGTATGTGTGTGTGTGTGTGTGTTTGTATGACACAGAGAATCAGAGAGAGAGGAAATATGAGAATTTGCAGTTAGGAATTAGAACTCCTAACTCCTAGCATGATGTCCCATTTGAGGGATTCTGCCTTCTAAGCTCACTGTTGACTAGTAGTGGAGAATGATTACATTTCTTGGCAAGATTGCCAATTGGTACTGTGTGTCCAACCTTAAGGTGGCTGCTGGGTCTCTTGTGTAATTTGGGGCTTTAGGAGCAGAGGCACAGCTTTCTTGCGCTTCATTTATAGAATTGGTTGGTGCCTTCAAAGAAAGCAATCTTCATGCAGCCATGTCTAGTACAAAGAAAGACAGTGATGAGGTAATCAAGAAATGGTCCCTGGTTAAGCAGTTACGTGTTTGATTCAGGAATCGGTGACCTTCGAGGACGTGACTGTGGACTTCACCCAGGAAGAGTGGAGATGCTTGGATCCTGCCCAGAGGGCCCTGTACAGGGATGTGATGTTGGAGACCTGTGAGAACCTCATCTCCCTTGGTAAGCACAGCTGCCCTGTGACTCAGCCTGTCTGCAGACCCTCTTTCTGCAGGCTGTGGGAGGTCTGAAATGCTGAGCTGAGTTTTGGCTTGTGGTACAAGAATATTTGAAATTATCTATTGTGTCTAGAGAGTCCCAAATTCTAAAGATTTGGCCAATAAGAATATTTAATTGGTATTCCCAGTGAAAGGTATTTGTATTGGACAAGTAGAAATACCCCTGACTTCCTGCACTGGCCCTCAGGCTACAGATTCATTTCTCTCTGGATCCTCCGCTGAAGGATCCTGGAGAGAATCAGTAGACCTTTGTCTTCCCCTCTTCCTTGGAGAATTCTCTGGCCCCTAGACTGAGAGAGAGCTCTCTTATACACAAGATTTCACTCTCCCTGGGCTGGAAGCCCCATGAAGTCAGCAGGGGTTCTTAGCTGAACTTTATATCTCCCCCTGCACAGCAACCTACACACAGTAAATATTTTATGTTTGATGATTTTTTAAAGTCACATGAACATACATATCAAATTGCTTAGTGTCTCAGGGAGGGGGAGAGTGGACGAGCAAGGGAGAGAATTTGGAACTCAAAATTCTAAAAACTGAATTTTTAAAATTCTCTATAAAAAATAAAGCCCCAGCTAAAGTGTTCAGCATCTCTGGCCAGCAGCAGAGTGAACAGATTCTGAGCCATAGCACAGTGGAAACTGGTAGGGGCAGTGGCAGAGGCAGGCCCAGGGCAGCCCTTTCTTATTCTGGTGTACAACTGATGTGGCCAATCAGTGTTAACAGTCAACAAACATTTATTAAGTGCCAACTAAATGTTGGGGTGTAGACATGAGAGACAGTGCCTACCCTCAAGGGGCTTTCAGTCTGACACAAAAGGAAACTGAAAGTGGGAAGGAAAAGGTATTGGGCAAGGGGGCAAGGAATCCTGCCCAAAGGAATGACCTGGTGGGAAATGAGATAGCTGGCCTGGAAGCCCTCCTTAAATGGAGGCTTCAGGAGTTCTTTGCTCTGCCTTCCTACCCTCCAAGACAGGGATAGGGTTCTGAGAGTGAGGTGTGGGCACCAAGGCTGGTGTGGCCTCAAAAGAGGACACATTTTCTCATGATGAGCTTCTTGTGCCAGGCCAGCCTAGTAATGCCCAGACTGCTATCTCACCTTCACCACTTCTGTGCATTTTGAATCTATATGTGTATATGCTGTTTCGCCCAGTAGAATGGATGCCCTTTGTAGGCAGTGACCACTGTGTTTTTGCCTCTGCATCCCTGATACATATCATAGCATCTATCCCATAGTTGGTACTTAGTTAATGCCTGTTGATTTATTGAGATACCTGAATCTCAGCTGAAATAAGTGGAAAAGTCTTCTCTTAGAATGGGTAAAAATGAAATAATTTTCTCTGTGAGTAAAAATTTTATCTTTGACCCATACTTAGTGGAACTCTGATTTGGAAATTTGGTCCAGGGATGCAATTGTAACCCACCCACGCCTGACCATCTTGTATGATGCTTGTCCCATATGTCATCCCATGTGATCTATGGAAGAGGGGAGCAGGAGGATGTCCGCCTGCCATTCTGGGGGCCTCTCTACAGGCCTTCCTCTTTTTTCCTGACGTTGTGAGGGTACCATTGGGAAGACTGTCCATCTGTCATTTCTTATCTTCACCACATGATCAGGTCTTCTTCTCTTCCAATCATACGTGTCCTGGATGACCTACCTTTTTTATCCCTATTTTTGGAACATGGTTTGGATCATACATGCTATATCATGGCCTGTTTGCACCATGTGCCTCTCTTTGGCCCTCAGTGAGATAGTAAATTTAATTCTTTAAAGACTCACAGCCTCATCTCACGGCCATACCGACAGAAGACTGGTTTTTATTAGTCAGGCCTTTGTAGGAAGGTAGTTTTGGTTCACCAAAGGAGCTCTGTGGGTTCTCAAAGGCAGTCAAGACCACTCTCCATATCCAATAGCCAAAAGTGGCCATCAAAGGGGGTTATGGAGATGTGCCAGAGAGTCTAAGTTAGAGAGAAATTCTCTGTGGCAGGGTGACCCACCAGGGGCTTTTACTTCAGTGATGCTGTGTAGGCTGCACCAAGCCCTGGAAACCTATGCTGCTTTCAGGAAACGATCTGTAAGCAACCAGTAGTTTGGTCTACAAATCCACACAGGAAGACCAAGTAGGTAAACATTTTCTAAGGCCCAAATTATAACTAGGAAAGTCCATAAAGCCTGTCCACAAGTGTTTGTGTGTGTGTCTTTATAACTGAAGGAATAAAATACATTCTGTATCATTCTACAGTTGGTTCTGTCCCATTTTGTATAATTGGTCAAGCCCCATTTCTTTGTCTCTTTGCCTGTGAGCTAAATTTGGAAGTTCACTTCTCCTGCTAATCACTATTTTATTCTTGCCTCAAGGAAATCTGTTATCCTTGAGAAATGCAGGTGGACACCAGGGAGACCATCTCTAACCTTTCAGACAGACTCAAATAATGAACATTTCTTGGTGACAGGAGTTTAGTTCTCCTCTTAGTTCAAAGAACACTCGACCTTCCTGCCTCCTCTTGTTGAAGGTCTATCAGCTGACATGGTACATTTCCACAAGATAACTGTTCATCCTTACCTGTCCATGTACAGTTAAGGATAGTTTTATCTCCCTCCTAGGAAGCAGGGATTCTGCTCTCTTTGGTCCATTATCAAGTCTCAT
This sequence comes from Pseudocheirus occidentalis, assembly GCA_028646575.1. Lineage (NCBI taxonomy): Eukaryota > Metazoa > Chordata > Mammalia > Diprotodontia > Pseudocheiridae > Pseudocheirus > Pseudocheirus occidentalis. The sequence goes on along the minus strand of CM053593.1, from coordinate 383,156,582 downwards.
GATGCAGGTGGGTCCCATAAGTCAATCAAGCATTTCTCTAAGATAGAAAAAGGGGGGTTGCTAGCCCAGTCTTCTTTTTTTGGGGGGGGAGGGCAGTCGGGGTTAAGTGACTTGCCCAAGGTCACACAGCTAGGTTTTTTGTGTGTGTGTGTTAAGTGTCTGAGGCCGGATTTGAACTCAGAGACTCCTGACTCCAGGGCCGGTGCTCTATTCACTGCCAGCTAGTTGCCCCTAGCCCAGTCTTCTTGATGTAACCAATCATGTTGTCCTCACCTCCATGATGCTGCCAACTCTGTCACCAGTTGTATTATTTTTCCTTACCTATCCAGTTCTGTTCTTTATTCTGTTTCTAAAGAGGAGCTGCGCCTCTTCCTCCGGGTCATTGGCCTAACTGAAGTAGCCGTTTGACTTGCTTTATTAATAGGTTCATTCCTGCTAATAAACTGATAAAGCTTAAAATCCTATACCTCACTTTACCCTTATTAAAATTCTGTTGAGACATAAATATGTACATCAGTCAGATCCCAATGGACAAGATGATAGGACCAAAGCTGTGCATACTCTCAGAATATAAAACAGGATTTGCTTCAGAGATCAGTGGTAGTAGCCTTGGGACATTTTAGTTCCCTGATTTTCCTTTTTTAGAATGGAATTCTTAGTTTTCTGTCCCCAGCACTAACTCATTTCTGTCCCTGTATGTAGGAATCCCTGTTTCAAAATTGGACGTGGTCTCCTTGTTGGAGAGAGAAGCAATGTGGATGCCAGAGGGAGAAGACCCAAAATGCACTTGTCCAGGTGAGTGAGTGAAGCTCAAGCAGATGAGAGTCCCTGCCGCCTTCTCCCCAGTCTGTTCTGGCTGTATGCTGGGGGTTCGGTGGGAGGAGCTTCAATTTTTTCTGATTAGATTTAGCCTGACTGTTTATTAGATCTGCTGGGATCTCTTTGTCTTATTTATCTTGTTAGTCATCCCTCCCTGCTTTGTGTCATTTACAGATTTCAATAGGCTGCCATATATGCCTTCATTCCATTTATCAATAATGTCTATATGGAAAAGAAACATTATTTCACTGTATAATGATGTCCTTAATTTCTTAATTTTCAGTATATTTAGTATTTTGTCATTAAAAAAATTTTTTTTGCAGAAAACCTTGTGCAAGCTAAATTGATTTTCTGCTATGTTATGTCTCTCTCCTTGACTGCTTTTAAAATAACCTTGTCAAAAGCTTATTATAGAGGTAGCTAGGCGGCACAGTAGATACAATGCTAGGCCTGAAGTCAGGAAGATTCATCTTCCTGAGTTCAAATCTCACATAAGACACTTAGGTAAGTTGAGTAACTCTGTGCAAGTCACTTAATCTTTATTTGCTTCAGTTTCTTCATCTGAAAAATTAGCTCAAAAGGGAAATGGAAAACCACTCCTAGAAAACCCCCAAAAGGGGTCATGAAGAGTTGGACATAACTGAAGTGACTGACCAACAAAATCTTATAGATAGTACCAGGTGTGAATGAATTGGATTTTATGTTGACCTTCCCCCGGGTTCCAACCCCAGTTATCAGTAAACTCTGTTAAAAATACAATTTCCTAAAAATTTATTGGTCATATTTTTTCACAATTTTTGAGAAAACCAGTAATTAAGTTTTCCCAATTGACCATCTTTCAGATACATTGTTTTTGTTTGCATAGATTCCAAGGTGATTAAATTTGCAGTTGAGTACCTCTTTGAGCTGGTTTTTGTTCTTTCCCCATGGATTGCTACTATTCTGTCCTGTAGAAGATATTTCTGTTTTTAATTTAGTATTGCTTTTCATGAGACCTCTAGGTACATTCAGTGCCCTGGAATGTAATGTGTTTTGTTCAGGACAGCTAGGTTCTCTGTTAATATTTCTTTTCTGTCATTGTCTTCAGTTGCTGAAAACAGTTTTGTTCTACCTGGTTCAAACTGAACATCATTCTTGTGGTGAGAGACAGAAACTTCACAAGGATTGGCTACTGACATTTTCTTGATTTCTTTCAGATTCCTTTAAGGAAGACATCAGGATTGAAGTCAAGGACTTAAACATGGTGCAGAACATTTGCATGGGGGCATCCTCTGGCAAAAGGCTGCCAAAGGGCATGGCCTGGCATTGCAGTATAGAAGAAGCCAGGGAATATGATATAAATTTAGAGAAACAGAAGAGACCATCCAGAGAAGTCACCATTCACAGAACAGCTCTGAATAATGTGAATGTGACTCAGTATAGAGCATCTGGGAAGAGTTTAAATCTAGGGCCAATCTTTGTTGCACTCTGGAAAGAGACTATGGAGAAAAGTCTAGATAAATATAAAATAGTTGGAAAGAACTTGAGGAATTTTTCAAACCTAATTACATATAATACCCTCTCTTTAGAGAAGAACTTTTCTAAGTACTACAAATGCAAGAAACCTTTCAGGTACCACTCAGACCTATTTAAATTTCATAGAATAGAAGCTAGAGAAAAGTTACATGAACAGAGTAAATGTGGAAAAGTATTTAGAAGATCAAATCTTAATGAAAATCAGAGAATTCCTACTGGAGAGAAATATTATGATTATAATAAATATGGAAAAGAGTATATCCACAAAAGAAGTTTGACTGAACCTAAGATAAATCATGCTAAAGTGAAACCCTATAAATGTAATGAATGTGGCAAAGGCTTTAGCCTGAGATCAAATCTTATTACGCATCAAAAAACTCACACTGGAGAAAAACCCTTTGATTGTAATGAATGTGGGAAAGCCTTTAGTCGGAGGGGAAACCTGATTGCACATCAGAGAACTCATAATGGAGAGAGACCTTTTGTATGTAATGAATGTGGAAAAGGCTTCAGCCAGAGAGGAAATCTGATTGCCCATCAGAGAACTCATACTGGAGAGAAATCATTTCCATGTAATGAATGTGGAAAAAGCTTCATTCATAGGGTAAACCTTGTTACTCATCAGAGAACTCATACAGGAGAGAAACCCTTTGCGTGTCATGAATGTAGGAAAGGCTTTAGTCACAGGGGAAACCTTATCACTCATCTGAGAACTCATACTAGAGAGAAACCCTTTGAATGTAGTGAGTGTGGGAAAGCCTTCAGGTTTAGAGGAAGCCTTATTAGACACCAGAGAACTCATACTGGAGAGAAACCATTTGCATGTAGCGTATGTGGAAAAGCTTTCAACCACATGGGATACCTCATTGATCATCAGAGAATTCATACTGGAGAAAAACCTTTTGAATGTAATGAATGTGGGAAAGGCTTCAGCAAGAGAGGATACCTCATTTGTCATCAAGGAATTCATACTGGAGAGAAGCCTTTTAAATGTAATGAATGTGGAAAAGCCTTCAGCCAGAGAGGAAATCTTATTGCACATCAGAGAACTCACACTGGAGAGAAACCCTTTGCATGTAAGGAATGTGGGAAAGGCTTCAGCCGGAGGGAAAATCTTACTAGTCATCAGAGAGTTCATACTGGGGAGAAACCCTTTGTATGTAAAGAATGTGGGAAATCCTTTACCCAGAGAACAAGCCTTATTACCCATCAACGAATTCATACCGGAGAGAAACCTTTTGTATGTAATGAATGTGGGAAATCTTTCAGCCACAGAGACTCCCTTACTTACCATCAGAGAACTCACACTGGAGAAAAACCTTTTGAATGTAATGAGTGTGGGAAGGCCTTCACCCAGAGGGCAAGCCTTATTACTCATCAGAGGACTCATACTGGAGAGAGACCCTTTATATGTAATGAATGTGGGAAAGCCTTCAGCCACCGAGTATCTCTCACCTGTCATCAAAGAACTCATAATGGAGAGAAACCCTTTGAATGTCAGGAATGTGGGAAAGCCTGTAGCCAGAAAGCAAACCTTATAACCCACCAGAGAACTCATATAAGAGAGAAACCCTTTACATGTAATGAATGTGGGAAAGGCTTCAGCAGGAGATCGAACCTTATTACCCATCAGAAAAGTCATACTGGAAAGAAACAGCAGTTGATGAAATAGAGCGGCTTCAGACAGGAACTCTATCTTGCATAGCCACCAGAGAACTCATATAAGTCTGACACCTTCAAACAAAGAGTCTTTCCTTTCTAAAATACCTGATTGTGGTTCTTTTTGGTTTTCATACCACCTGTGTTTTTCGACCTATGCCTTTTTTATCCTCTCCCAAGAGACAGCTCTTAGCTTGAAAAAACTCCAGCAAAACAAACCAATACATTAAAACTGACATTGTATGTACTGTTCCACATAGATAGTTCACCATCTTTATAAAGAAGAGGGGGTGGAGTAGGGCAGTCTTTTCTCAGAATTTGATTTTGCCTTTTATCACTTCTGAATTCTGATTTCTAATTTATTGTTTTCTCTATTCTTCAATATATTCTCCTTTGTACTTATTTTGTTAGTTTTCAGTTTTAAAAAAAATTCACATTTTGTTCATGAATCCCCTTTTTATATTTTATTAATATATGTTTTAGAGAAATAATTTATCCTTTTGAAGCCTGCTTTAGCTGCATCCCAGAAATTTGGGGATTTTGTCTCATTTTTACTATTGAATTTGAAGCTGCCACTGTTTCTATGATTTGCTCTTTGCCTCAGTTATCATTTAGCATTTCAGTATTAAGTTTCCATTGTTGTACTCCCCAAATATTTTGATTGCTTTTTAATTGTATTATCTTCTGTGAAGGATGGCAGTTAGTGTTTGATTTTTTTTTTTTTTGCTTTTCTGGAGGGCAGTTAAGTGACTTGCCCAAGGTCACACGGCTAGTTTTTTTGTGTGTGTTAAGTGTCTGAGGCCGGATTTGAACTCAGGTCCTCCTGACTCCAGGGCTGGTGCTCTATTCACTGTGCCGCCTAGCTGCCCCAGTGTTTCTGATTTTTTTTTAAATTTTCTTACGGTATCTCTGTGTCCTTAGGGTCTGTTTTTGTAGAGATGCTATTTGGTGCTTAGAAATAATGTATATTTTAATATACATGTATATATTTGATATATACTTAGAAGCTATAAATCTTTTAGCTCTAAATTCACCAACAGTTTATCTTTTATCTTTTTGTCAATTTGTCTAGTATTGAGAGTAAGATTAGTCTTCTGCTATTTATTGTGTTCCTATCTACATCTTGCCATTCAGTTAATTTTTCTCTTGATATGCCATTTGGTGCATATATGTTTAATATGGACATTAATTGATTGTCTATAGTTCCTTTTAAGCATAATTGTAATTTCCTTATTTATTTCTTGGGATTGTGAATTTTTATTTTTACTTAGTGTGGGAGCATGGTTGTAATTCCAGCTTTTCATATTCACCTAATGCAGAGTAAATTTTTCTCTAGCCTCTCACTTTGTTTCTGTGTGGAACATACCCACCAGATTATGGGGCTTTGTTTTTTTAGCCATTCCGACACTTTTCATTTTATTTAATTTAGTTCAGCCACTTCCTACTGATGTACAAACAGGGGCCTCTACTCTATATATATAAGGATTCCTGTTGTCCACATACTAACTTAGTTTTAAAATGTAATGTTATCTATGTTATATTATGTTTTTATTTATTTTGCTCACTTTTCCCCTATTATATGTTAATCTGAGTTGGACTGTACGAAGGAGTGTTACATTAAACCACATGTTTAATACTTCTTATTTAGTCCATTCACAGACAAAATTAGATTTTTAGAATCTTCTGCTGTTAAGTCAAAACTTTATCCCTAGGATTGATTTTTATTAAACTATTTTGATGTGATTGTATTCTTTCTTCCCACTCTTGTTCCTACTGAGCAGTCCTTTCTGTAGATTTGGGGGTTTAGTTAATTTACTGTTTTTTTCTTCCTTTTATTTATTTAGATACCTGTTTCTTCCCCTTTTTTGTCCCCTCTCCCTTCTCAGTGACTGGTTAAAAACCTCCTCTCTTTCCCCCCTCCAACTTAAATTTTCTTTTTATGCACCTTTTTTAAAACAAATTTTTCTTTGCTGTGTTATCGTCATTGATTCCCTTCCAGTCTGTTTTGAAATTTTATTCTGATGCATGAGTTATACAGTATAGATATTTACCTTTATATATGTACTTGTAAGTAAGTACATATATGTGAGATGTATGTGCACATAGATCTCTTTTAAAATCTGTGTTCCTCCTGAAGGTAGTTTCTGAAAGTTTAAGTTTTTTAAAGTGATTTGGATATTATTACCTTTGTAGATATCATCCCATCATCCCTTTTTTCTATCATGCCTCATTCTCAGAAGTATCTGTTTGCATGGGAGGTACTGAGTAAAAGCAGATGTGGTAAGAATGATTATTTCCCAAATGACATAGCACTTGTCTCTGTGCTCCTATGATCACTCTTTACTCTAGCGCCACTTTGTCCCTGAGTCCCTGTTTCTTATGCTAATCTCTGGTTATCAGCTATCCCTTGGAGCTCCTACATCCCTGCTCCTAAGGCATGATACATTGTATATGCAAGTCTGACACCCAAAGGAGGCGGCTTCCCAGTGCACCAACTCCCCTCAAATTAAATCTCTCATGGGACTCACATTTCTTCTTGAAAGTACACACCTCTTCCTGAGGGAGAGTACTGTTCAATGGGAATATCCCGTGTTATGGCGTCTTCTAAATGGGACCATTAGAAAACATAAATATTTCTTAATATAGTGCATGAAATAGACCGTGTATTAGGGTGCAGAAAAATTTCAAATTTAGAAGGTAGGGACACTAAACATGTTTTTAGTAGTGTGTATACTGGTCAACGCAGGAAGACAATCAGGAGGAATCAGTAAAGGGGAATAGAATGAAAAACTAGAGTGTAGAATTCATAATGAAATCCAAAACAATGAGTGGGTTGCAGAAGAAACCGAAACAATAATAATGTGGAAAAAATGATAATAACCAGACAACGTACTAAAATTTCTGGGATGCAGCTAAAGTACTGCACAAGTAGAAAAATTACATTCCTAAAAACATACATGAACAAAATAGACAAAGAATTAATGAATTAAATTGAAAAGTTTTTTAAATTAAGAAAATATACAAATAAAAGGTTTATGAAAGGACAAAACTAGATAAATCTTGAAAATTTGAGGAAAAAAACCTGAGGAACCAAAAAGACTTTAAGACGAATAAATCTTAACAATTCTGATTAATCTTTAGCCAACTTACTTTTATTTACAGTTCTCTTAGTCTCTTATAGTCTTCCTATATTGATCACTATATATACTACATTTACATTTGAAGCACTCTTAAAAATTTATTTTATTCTCAAACACCAAATAAAACAGACATTTTCATATATATGGAACAGAAAGACAAGATTATACATTAAGTGTTAACTCTATAAAAGCTTGCTTTTTAAAAGTACTTATCCATAAATTCACCCTGTAGCTTCAAGTCTGTCCTGCTTGTTTGGGCTTTCTGAGAGCCTTTTTTCTGTTGTTATTTTATGTTAATGTAAAATATATATATATTAGTGACTCTCTTTTCTTTCTTCCTTTTACCTAACTTATCCCTCCCTTTTGCCTTCCTACTCCCTCCCCACTTGGGGAGGGCAACCCTTGTAACAAATATGTATTGCTAAACAACACAAATTTCTACACTGTCCAAAAGAACATGTTCTGTTTAGCAGCTTGAGTATCACGTCTCTGCCAAGAGGTAGGTAGGGTACTCCATCAGTCCTCTGGAGCCATGTTAGGATATTGCATTGATCAGAGTTCTAAAGTCTTTCAAAGTTGTTTTTCTTTATGAATGTTGTTATTACTGTATGAATTGTTCTGGTTTCCTAACTTCATACAGGTATTTCCCGAGTTTTTTTTTTAAACCTTTGTGAGGGACAATTTATAGTGAAATTTCCCCATTCTGAAAAATCATATCTAGAATGGCTTCAGTATTCACTAGGTTTAGGTCACCTGACTTTCCAGCAATCTGGGATTTAGAGCAATGGAGACCCTCCCCAGTGCCACCTCAGCACAAGACATGCCAAATAAGGTTAAGACCGCTTTCATTGGACACCCAAAAGTTTCCGGGTCCTTTGTCTCCCGTGCTTAGGTTGTGGGCCAGCCCCTCTACCAATAAGAGTGAAGGCCATTTGGGGGGTTGGGTTTTCTGCATTAGAAGATTATATAACCATGGGCTGGCTTCTACCTGTTGCTCTCTCCCTGCAGATGCCATGTGGGCAACAGGGGCAGAGTCCTTTCTCATGAGAAAGAATAAAGACCTTGTCTGACCTTAGATTCAGACTCCAAACTCTTTGATCTCACACACCATCCATTTCATAATTTCTTATGGTTTGATGATTATTCCACTGCATTCACATTCCATAATTTGTTCAGCCATTCCCCAATTTATGTGCATGCCCTTAGTTTCAATTTCATTGACAGTATAAACAGAGCTACTATGAAGGTTTTTGTACATGAGTCCTTTCTCTCTTTCTTGGATCTTTTTAGAGTATAGACCAAGTGGTATCTCTGGGTCAAAGGGTAGTTTAATTGAGTAGCTGAATGACTTTGGGGACATAGTTACAAATTGCTTTGTAGAACAACTAGACAAATTGGTAGTGAATCACTGTGTCCATTTCTTCTATGTCCCCTCCAGCATTTGTCATTTCCTTTTTTTTTTTTTTTGTCATCTCTGCCAATCCAATGAGTGAAACCTTAGGGTGATTTTGAGTGGTTTAGCATCTTCGTTTTACAGAATTGTTAATTGTTTGCAATTCTTTTGAGAACTGCTTGACCATATGTTTTGATGACTTCTCTACTGAAGAATAAATTCTATGAAATAATGAAAAGGGATCAACTATGAGAACAGTTGTAAAATAACGTTATTAAGAAAATCAATTTTGAAAGTCTTAGAACTTGGATATTGATGAGGTGCAGGCTCTGGGAGCCCCCTTGAGCTTTTCTCGAATCTTCCCATGTAAGGCATTTGCCTGAGGCCATAGGCCTTTCATTGTGGCTCTGCCCAAGTCTTTAGCTCCCCATCTTGTCCATTTCCCACCCTTGATCCTCCTGTCCTACCCTTGAACTGGCCTAGCCCAGGATTATCTGTGGTCTCCAGGTAGCCTCCAGCAACTTCCCACCCTTAAAGACTCATTACTAGAGTCTTACCTCATTGACTCCTCCTGAAGACCCTCCCCAAACTCCTCTAGACCACCCCTAGATTCCCACAACCTTTCTGTATATAAAATCCCATCTTCCCTCCATGTGGTGTGAGAGTGCCATAGAATGACCTAGCACAGACTTATTCTGTGTCACACTTGTTCTGGCCTACCTGCCCAATGCAAGCCTTACAGATACCTAGGCTCCTTAAAAGTCTATCCACTATGGTGAACTTTTAATGTATTTACTAAACTTTTCTTTGGCTAAGAGAAGACTTGAGTTGAATTCTTTTGGTAGGACCCAGCTTGTTGGTATTTTGGGGTCTCCAGAGCAGCCCTAACCCTAACCACATCAGATATCACTGATGAGGTATAGGCTCTGGGACCCCTCCCCCCTTTTTTGAGCTCTCCTTGATTCTTTGAGGTACAGGCTCTGGGAAAGTAAGCCTTCCCAGGGAAGACATTTGCCTGAGGTCATGAGCCTTGAGATGGGGCTCTGCCCAAGTCTTTAGCTCGCTTTGTTCCAATAGTTTCCCACCCTTGAATTGGCCTGGCCCACCATTGTCTATGGTC
>CM053593.1:383129453-383146436 GCA_028646575.1 Pseudocheirus occidentalis | reverse complement strand
GCCACCTAGCCATCCCTTTTGTAATATGCTATTATTATTTCATATTAAGGTATGATGAACACAAAAAATTCAGAAAAGATTTACATGAACTGTTATAGCATAAAATAAGCCAGAAAAACAATATACAAATTGAATACAATACAAAAATGTGTGCAGCTGTGTGGTGCAGTGGGTAGAATAGCTGGCTCTGGAGCCAAGAGAATATTGTATTACGAGGCATCAACAAAAAATATTCCAAAGCAAAAAGAGAGCAAGAAAACAAAATGGCTACCAATGAGGCTTTGGAAATAGCTGAAGAAAGAAGGAAACCAAAAAATAAAGGAGAAAGGGAAAGATACACCCAACTCAATGCAGAATTCCAGAGAACAGCAAGGAGAGATAAGATTTTCTCTCCAAGAAAATTAGAGATAAAAGGAATGTTTCATGCAAAAATGGGCATAATAAAAGACAAATATGGTAAGCATTTAACAGAAGTAGAAGAGATTAAAAAGAGGTGGCAAGAATACACAAAAGCACTGTACAAGAGAAATCTTAACATCACAATCACACAATGGTGTGATTTTTGATCTAGGATCAGACATCCTAGAGAATGAAGTCAAGTGGGTATCAGGAAGCATGGCTAACAATGGGGCTGGTGGAGGTTACGGAATTCCAGCTGAGCTACTGAAAACCTAAAAGACAATGCTGTTGGAGTGCTGTACTCAATATGGCAGCAAACTTGGAAACCACACAATGGCCACTGGAATGGAAAAGATCAGTTTATGTCCCAATCCTAAAGAAGGGCAATGCCAAGGAACGTTCATGTTACCCAACAACTGCACTCATTTCATAGGCCAGCAGGGTTATGCTTAAGATTCTGCAAGTGGGGCTTTAGCAATATGTGAACAGAGAATTACAAGAAGAGCAGGCTGACTTTTGAACAGGTAGAGGAACTAGTGACCAAATTGCCAACATCAGCAGGATTATGGAGAAAACAAGGTAGTCCAGAAAAACATTTACTTCTGCTTCACTGACTGCACTAAAGCCTTTGACTGTATGGGTCACAACAAAATGTGGCAAGTCCTCAAAGATATGGGAGGACCAGGTCCTCTTGTCTCCTGAGGACTCTGTACATGGTCGAAGAAGCAACAGTTATAACCAAACATGGAACAACTGACTGGGAAAGGAGCATGACAAGGCGGTATATTGTCATCTTATTTATTTAATGTATATGCAGAAAACATCATGCAAAATGCCAGGCTGGATGAATCAAAAGCTGGAATCAAGGTTGCCAGGAGAAATATCAGTAATCTCAGATATGTAGTTAATAGCACTCTGATAGCAGAAAGTGTAAAGGAATCAAGAAGTCTCTTGATGATGGTGAAAGAGAAGCGTATAAAAGCTGGCTTTAAGATTAACGTTAAAAAAACCCCTAATCTTGGCAACTGGTCCCATCATTTCCTAGCAAATAGAGGGAGAAGAAAGCAAAGCAGTGTCAGATTCTATACTCTTGGGCTCAAAAATCACTGCAGGCAATGACTGCAGCCAGGAAATTAAAGGATACTTGCTCCTTGGAAGGGAAGCTCTGGTAAATCTGGACAGCAGACTAAAAAGCAGAGACCATCACCTCGCCAAGAAAAGTCTGCATAGTTAAAGCTATGGTTTTTCCAGTAGCAATGTATGGCTGTCAGAGATGGACTATAAAGAAAACTGAGCACCACAGAATCAACACTTTCTAATTGTGATGCTGGAGACTTTTGAGAGTCCCTTGGACAGCAAGGAGATCAAATCAAATGAAATCAACACTTAAAGAAATTAGTTCAGATTGTTCACTGGAAGGACAAATACTGAAGCTGAAACTTAAATACTTTGGCCACATAATGAGAAGATGTGACTAATTGGAAAAGACCCTGATGTTGGGAAAAGCTGAAGGCAAAAGGAAAAGGGGATGGAGGAGGATGAGGTGGAGAGATGGTGCCATGGAAACAATGAAAATTAGCTTGGGGGAGATAGTGGAGGATAGAAGGGCCTGGAGTGCTGTGGTCCATGGGGTCACGAAGAGTCGGACATGACTGAACCACAAGAACAACAGAAGCTATGAGGAAATGACATGACCTTCCACAATGGCTTGAGCTGGGAAATGGCTCAATCAAGTAGTAAACTATCGGAGAAAACTGCTGCTTCCCTTGAGCTAGTGATGCCATCACCAAGGTGCAGCAACCTAAGTGACACATATGTGACTCCCATGGACACGTCTGTCACTCACTCACCTGCATAGGGGCCTTTGGAGCCTCTTTCCTCGGGCCATGGCGCTTCTCCTGACTCCAGCAGGGAGACCACATCCAGCCTGGAAACAAAAATCTCTACACAAGGGGAAGACATCAGACACTGCTGAGAACAGAAAGCTAAAAACTCAGTTCTGTTCAAGGGAAATGAAAAATCTCTTCAGCACACTCTGCTCTGGATTCCCAGGGAGCAGAGGTCTCAATTTTAGGCCTAACTTGTTCTCCATACTTACTGTCTGTCCCATACATATACATATAAGTCTATCTCTACAGATAGGTTTATAGACATGTGTACACACACACGCACACACACACACAAATGGACAAATGGTCTAAGCTGTCCATTCAAATGCACACCATCCTAACTGAGGCAAGATCAACAAATGGACCAACACTGACCACCTACTATGAGCGAGGCTCTGTGCTAAGTACACATGATACAAAACAGGGTCCCCACTGTCAAGGGTCTCAGGGTTTAACAAGCCTCTTCATTCACCCGATCACTCCTGGGCCTGGCTGGTTGTGCCAACTTTTCTCAGAGCTCACAGATCTCTTCCCGAAGGCTCAGCTATGCTCCACGGCTTCATTCAGCCAGCAACCCCCCCCCCCCCAAACAGAGACAAGGAGTAGACCACCGTAGCCCAGAGAACGCCTCTCCAGCTTGGACTCTGTCCTGGATTTCCCTGTCTTTGCACTTTTTATAAGCAGACATGGAGAGTGGGCCAGATGGCTCCTTCAGGGACACCAAGTTTCCCTGGGAACAAAGGTTCTGCTTTTTAATGCCAATATTGTACCAGTACCGGGATGTTGTCTGGCAGCCAGACACAGCATGAAACAGTCTTCAAAGAAAGAAATTAAATTAATATCCCACAGAGAGCAATGGAGAGACGGATGGGAGGTGTGAGAGGACCGCGGCATGTAGCCAGTGAGAAACTGTAAAGGAGAAAAGGCGTTTCGGTGGAGCAGCGAATCGAGCAGTGAGACCGATGAAGGCAGGATGACCCGAATTCAAATTCCACTTCGGGCATTCACCAACTCTAGTGCAAGCTTGGGCGAGTCACTTAACTTCTGTTTGTCATAGTTCCCTCCACTGTAAAATGGGGCTATGGCAGCACTTACCTCTCAGTGATGCTGGGAGGGTGACAAGAGATGAGATTTGTAAGGTGCTGAGCGCAGGGCCTGGCACCAAATAGGTATGGCACAAAATGCCTGTTCTCAGCAAGGAAAAGTACTATTAGAAGAAAATATGAGTTGGTCAGAAGATGAGACAGGGCAGCCAGATGGCCAGAGTACTTGACTGGGCCCCTCACACTGTGAGGAAAGAGAGAGGGGCGCCAGCAGTCAGAGGATTCCTTAAAGCAAATACGCGGGAAGACAAGGACAAGAATGCCAAGGGCGGTTGGGCAGAGAGGGCTTAAATCAGCATTGTTGGAAGGAGTCTTCAGATCACTGATGCAGGAGACTATCAGGCAGCACCAGGCCTGGAGTCAGGAAGACTCATCTTTGTGAATTTAGATCTGGCCTCAGGTATTTACTAGCTGTGTGACCCTGGGCAAGTCACTTCACCCTGTTTGCCTCAGTTTCCTCATCTGTAAAATGAGCTGGAGAAAGAAATGGCAAAACCACTGCAGTATCTTTGCCCAGAAAATCCAGAACAGGGTCATGAAGAGTCAGACATGACTGAGCAACAAAAAAGTTGACTATAGGTCAAAGACCTAAGTTAGGCTCAGAAAGAAAACTAGTTCATTTGATCCAGTTGAGGCTGAGAAGACAAAACCTTTCCATCTCATCAACTGAGATGAACTTAATGCAATCAATCAATAGGGATTTATTAAAGTATGTGCTTTGGATCAGGCACTGGAAAGACAAAGACAAAAATGCAATCATGTGTTTGCAAAGGAAACCGGTGTGTGAGAGTGTGTGTGTGTGTGTGTGTGTGTGTGTGTGTGTGTGAGAGAGAGAGAGAGAGAGAGAGAGAGAGAGAGAGAGAGAGAGAGAGAGAGAGAGAGAGAGAGAGAGAGAGAAAGAGAGAGAGAAGGAGAGGGAGAGAGAAGGAGAGGGAGAGGGAGAGATAGAGAGAGAGAGAGGAGAGAAAGGGAGAGAGAAAGAAAAAGGGAGAGAGGAGAGAGATGGAAACAGAGACAGAGATGGAGACAAAGAGAGAGAATACATAATCTGTACAAAGGCAAAATATTTAGATAATTTTAGATAGAAGGGGTCAGCAATGGCCTGCTGTAGAGGGGGCTCTTAAGCTGACTTATTAAAAAAAAAAAGGGGAGCCACAGGTCATAAAACTGGAAAGGGAGCTTGGAGCCAGGGTGGTCAGGGCCTCAATCCTCAAGAGGATTTTTTCTCTAAATGTAAAGGCAATGTGGAGCCATCTGGTCAGACCTGTGACCTAGGGTCTTGGGTGGATTATTTTTCATCAAACAATTGTTAAGTACTTATTGCAGGCAAAGAGTTGTGCTGGGGATGACACAAAGTTTGCTTGAAATATCGTCCTTGCTGGCCTCAGGGGGGCTTTCAGTTTAGAGGGAGTCAAATCCTTGCAGAGGAGAGTTTCAGACAGAGCTCTCAAGGAATATGGGCAGGGAAGGCTTAGTCTGGGTCTCCTGATTCCCCTGGGAATTTATCTAGAACCTTAAACCTGAGGGTTTAGGGAACTCGGAAGCTGTAGCCTTGAGGCCAGAGGTCCAAAAAATTGCCATTTGTACAAAGCAAACCTGGGAATGTACAAAGAAACCATCTGCTCTTGGCCATAAAGGATCTGGAATGCTTCCCAAGCCAAAACTCAGCTCAGCATTTCAGACTGTCCATCACTATCGCCTGCCAAGATACCCCTGTGTCCTGGTGGCAGCTTTGTTTACCGAGACAAGGTTCCTGTAGGTCCCCAATGTCATGTCCCTGTACAGGGCCCTCTGGGCAGGCTCCAGACATCACCACTCCTCCGCAGTGAAGTCCACAGCCACATCCCTGAAGGTCACCAATTCCTGAATTAAACACATTCCTGTTTAGGCAAGGCCATTCCCTCCAAATATTTCTGGATTCCCAACTAATGATGCATCTCAATTTGTACTAGACCAAGCCAGCCTCTAGATGTGCCTTGGATTCCCCATGCTTTAGAGCTGAGCTCCCACAGGAGATTCCCCGTCCTGAGAGGTCTTTAAGCAAAGGCCAGAAGAATGCTATACTGTGTGGATTCCTTTCCTGTATGGGTGGGAAAAGATTTGTTCTAGGAAGCCCTGATTCAGTCAAAGGGCTGCCCTTGAGGACCTAAAGGGCCACAAGTTGTATCAAAAGGCCGCAGTTCCCCAGCCCTGGACTATTTATTAGACAGTGGCTAAAGTCCCAATCAGCCCTGACAAATTCTCTCCCTAAGAAAAGCAGGCATTTTGAAGCAAACTACAGAAAGGAATCAGCACCTGCCTGACACTCATCGAGCACTAGAAACAACCAAGCTCCAAAAGTAATTTTAATTAGCTGAAGTGCTGGAATCATTTACGGTAATGACACCCCAACGATGTAATGCCCTACAAATGGGAAAGCCAAGGAGACACTAGAGTAACTGATTCCGTCCCGCCCAGCTGTTCTCCTGGACTCGGCACAGTCTCCAGAAGCACGGCCTCAGGCCCCTCTTACTGGAGAGGGTGGACCCAGGACTCTGCAGGGCTCTTCCCAGACCCTCCCCTTAAGGAGGGGGCCCAGGGTGGGGCCAGCACAGGCAGGGAACTCAGGCAGGCAGACGGAGGGAGTTAAAACAGAGATGCTGGGGCGAGGGGTGGACTGGGTATGGTCTAAGGGTTTTAAGACGGAAAAGAGAGGGCAGGATAAAAGCCGGGATGCGGCCGGGAGGGAATGCCCACAAGTGACACAAACCGTCCAGTCCTGAAAAGGAAATAAAAAAGGGGAGAAGGAAAGAACGCCGGCCTAACCGTGATCTTTGCCTTGGATGGCTCGGGAAGGGGGCGCAGACGGCGGCCCATGAAGGCAACGGAGGGTCATCGCAACATAAGGAAATACAGAAGGGGCCATTTCAGAGAGTCCCCCGCGGAGACTCATGGGAGGGTTTGTAGGACATGAGTAGGCTGAAGGTCTCTGCTCAATGAGAAGGCTAAAGGGGCTCCAGGGGCCGCCGAAATGGAGCAGGCAGGTGGCCGCCTCCTGACCGAGGAGGCCGGCCCAGCAAAGGATGGACACAGCCACTGCCCGCTGCCTGAGGACTAGCCTGGTCTTTTCTTTTTGTTTTTAACGCGGAGCAGCAGAGCCACTGACCACAGCGATGCCCCCAACAGCCGGGTCGGGGAGGCATCCCCGAGGCCCAGGAGCACCGAGGGGATTTGGAAGGACTCCCAGCCGGGCGGGGGGGGGGGGCAGGGTTCACTGCAACTTTTCAGAAAAAGAGGAGACATGAAATGGAGACTCAGGGTTTCCTACGAATTCTCTTTTCACATTCTGCTTGACATTCGGGGTGTTTAAGTTAGAATAAAACAAGATCTTCAAAACTCTAAGTCTTGGCCACGTCTTCTCCGTGGATCCTCTAATGACCCCTTCACCATCCTGGAGTATCTTCCTCAAGACGACCCGGGACCTGGCCCCATCCTCCCTCCCTTCCATCACCCCGCGCCCTTCTCCCCCCCCCCCCGTGCGTACCTACGCAGCGCCCCCCCCAAAGCAGTCAAGACACCAGGAAGTGCTTCTTATCTCTATCTCCGGTCCACGGCACACAGCAGGAGCTTAATAAATGAACCGAAGGAAAGGAACAGCTCAGGGTGTGGCAGCTGGTATGATTCCCCGGCCTGACCTGGTCAGTCTGGCTGGTAAGGCAGCTCACTGGCCTGCGGGGCGGGACCCCTGGGGGCGGGACCCCTGGGGGGCAGCCTCAGACTGACCCAGGGCTTGAAGGGGCTACTTTGAGGAGGCTGAGCGGGCCGTAGCTGCCAGGGAGTGCTGGCGTCCAGCCTGGTCTGCATTGCCTCCCTCTCTCCCCCTCCCCCAGAAACTCGCCCATCTCTTCTGAGACTCCCCCACCCCCTCCGGCCTTCCCTGGCACCCGCTTCGGCCCTTAGACCCCCCTCCCCCCGGTCCTTATCAAACTCCTCAGAGCCCACATTCACTGCCACGTGGCTCCGACGCTGGAGCCTCACTGAAACAACGGATATTTATTAGGCGCCTGCTGTGTGCCGGCCACTGACTTAGGCCCCGCCCCCAGGGAGCTCCCAACCAGCCAAAAAGGGAGAAACAGGGGAAAACAGCAAGCTCCTGGGGAAACAACAGGGGCCTGGGGGAGGGGCTTCCCAGGGGCCGTGGGACTTCTACCCCTCCAAACCCTCTGCGCCCCGGCTGTCACAATCACAGCCAGGATCACTTATGGAGCGCCTGCTGTATACCGGCAGGCCTGGGGGTATACTGGCAGGAACAGCGGATTTCAAGGCAGGGTCCAAGTGCAGATATGAGGCGCCTACTGTGCGCCCCGCCGGTCCGGCCCGCGAGGGGCGGGGCATGCACTCTAACGGGAAACGGGCTCATCTGCATAGTCAGGAGGGAGGGAACAGGAAAACAGAGCGGGAGAAGAGGGTGTGTGTGTGGGGGAGGGGAAATCAGGCCGCCCGTGGGCACAAGTACCCATTTACAGGCCCTGCCACCCGTGGGCTCGCCAAGCAGCACACACACTCACTTCTCCTAAGAGGGCGTGGCCCGAGCAAGGAGTACGGGACTGGGCGGGGCCGCGCGTGCGTACTGTCTCCCAAGTCCGCTTTCTTCCTCATCACACTGAGCCGCTGGGCGCGGTACCAGAAGCCCACAGCTGAAAATCGGGTCTCTCCCCAACGTAAACGACCCCCTTACTCCGATCCCCTAGGAATCAGATGCCCCGCGCTTTGCATCCACCCACCGGGGTCTAGCTAAAGGGGCCAAGCAGCAGGTGAGCAACTGGGCCGCTGCATTCTGGGAAATGAAGTCTGAGAGGGAGGCGGCGGCTGCCTGGCCCGCACTGCGCACGCGTCAGCCCTGGACTTCATTTTTCTCCTCAAAAGCTACCTTTGCCTACCGGGAAGCTCGGCCCTCGGGCTTGGGGTGGACGGCAGGGCCCGCCCGTCGTGGGGCTCTCTCTTGTTCCCACCTCCTTTCTCCTTGTCTGCCTTTTTGGCTGCCGCCTCTGACGTCACTGGCCAGTGAAACCGACCTCCCTGTTTTTCACTAGCCTCGTTTGCTCCTGGGCTCGGCCTCCTGCCGCTTCCCCCATTTAGGAGGTGGGGGGCGCACCTCAGAGAAACCTCACTCAGAGAGTGGAGGAAGGGGTTCAGCCGTGTGCGCAACTGGGCCGCGCCCCCTGCCCTGGCCGGGGCCAGCCCTACCCTCTTCCTCCCCTCCCCCTCCCTGCCCAGTCCCCACCCCCTTTATTTAGACGGGTTCGCAGGGCACTCCACCTCCTGAACCTGGGCTAAGCATGACAAGCCCTTTCACCTTTACAAGCTGAAAATCTTTCATCTGGGGAGTCTTGTCTCACTCAGACACATATACATACACACAGAGAGCCAGACACATATTTGAGAAGCTGGTTATGGTCCACGGGGTCACCAAGCAGCCCACATGACCGAAGCACTCAACAACAAAACCCCAAAACTACAGTATTATGTGATCTGCCACTTAGTAACCCCGTCAAATAAGGAAAGAAGTTAAATTTGACTTGTTCCTTTAAAATAGATTTTCAAAAGTTAACATTAATGTATTTTATTTCTACCTCTACATCATTTCCTTTCCAAATCCTTGTCTCCCGTGAGATTTATTCCTTGGTAAAAGAAAAGAAAAAGCAAAGTTCAATTTTCTTGTTTTATTATTAGTTTCACAAATAGCAACAGGAACATTTCACATACAAAAAAACAGGACTGTACGTGGCACTGTGAATCTCTACTATATATAAAGCTGTTTTTTTAAAAGTATATATTAAATTCAATGCAATCATACTAACATTGCCCTCATCCAGCCCCCTTATGAATTCCCTGTTGTCTTCTTCAAAGCATTTAAAAACATCTGAAGCTTTTTTTCTTCTCTTTTTTGGTCTCTTCTCTACCCATTCATTCCCCACACTCCTGCAAATAAAAGTTTTCCCATGTAACGATATAGTTATAGTCAAGGAAACAAATTCACATTGGCTAGGTCTCCATCACTAAAAACGAGAGTACTTCAGCAAGATTATCCAACACAAGAAACCAATCTGTTAGTAAACATCCATAATACATTCTTCCTCAGATAAAGGAAGGCAGTATCCTTCCTCATTCTCCACAGTCATGCAGGGTTATTACAATTCCATAGGATTTTTATATTAATTGGCTTGGGAGTCAGAAGCTTACAATGCAACCTGAAATAATCAATCAAACTTGGACAAGGCTCACAATCACCAGCATGCTTGTACCAGTGTATCTTAAGTGAAACAATTTAAAGATTGTAAAACCTATTCCTGTCACACAACTCTGGTTCTGTACCCTAGAGGCAATGATCATGACCCCCCAGAGACTTGACCAAAGAATTGTACTGCGGGATGTGTGGGTTTCTGTGGGCAACCACTAATTTTTTGTAATCCACTTTCTGCCATCCTTCCCCACCTGTGATTTAAGTATATAACCTGTGTTTTTACTTCAGCTAGGAGAACATTCCTCACTCTAAAAATGATCAATTAAACTACTTCATTACTGGCACTCCTGCTCTAGGCCTGCTCTTTGTGGCTCTGAGCTTTCACAGGTTAGAGACTGACTCAGTAAAAATCCTGTTAAC
The DNA here is from genome assembly GCA_028646575.1 of Pseudocheirus occidentalis. Taxonomy (NCBI): domain Eukaryota; kingdom Metazoa; phylum Chordata; class Mammalia; order Diprotodontia; family Pseudocheiridae; genus Pseudocheirus; species Pseudocheirus occidentalis. The sequence goes on along the minus strand of CM053593.1, from coordinate 383,136,402 downwards.
AATAGCATAGTTAAGTTTACCTGTTCTTTCCATTTACCTGGTAGACCTTGAGTACGTTGGGTTCCTAGTTCTACTTTGTATCAGTTCACGTCACTGAATCTTTGGATTCTTCCGATTCATAATTTCTTCCGGCACAGAAACATTCCATTGTATTCACGTTTCAGTTTGTTTAACCGGTCCCCATTCAGCAGGCATCCACTTGGCAACACCTGTTCTAGATGATGGCGCTGTGTTCAAAATGAGTTGATAGATATTATCAGATGTACAATATAGCATACCCTCACAGACTTGTACACATGAATGGCCTTCAAAGAATCTTGCTCCTATAGGAGTACTGTGATACTATCCCTCAGGCATCCACTTTCAGCAAAGGCTTTCCCACATGCATTACACTCATAATGTTTTTCTCCAGAGTTGTCTGATGAATATCAAGGTTGTCCTCTGACTGAAGCCTTTCTTATTCATTATTCAAAGGATTTCTATTTAAATCAAATGTTTGTTAAAGAGTTTAACACAGCAAGTGTTGGCTGGCACATATCAGGTGCTTAATAATAATGCTTATTCCCTTCCACTTTCCTGGTATTCTGAATAATCTACTTTCACATTCATTGTAGGCAAAGCTTTGATTTTAAACAAGTAAGAGTTCTCTGATGGATAATAAAGAATCCTCTTCAACCGAGGCCTTTCCCATGCTCATTAACAGAAAACAGCTTCTCTCTAGTATAAGTTGCTAATGAGAGGTGTGTCTTCTCTGAGTAACAAACAACCGGAAACAAAGCAGATAACCGTTGATGGGGGAATGGCTAAACAGGTTATGACGCATTCCATGTAATGGAATATTAAAGTGCCGTAAGAAATAATGACCATGAGAAATACAGAGAAGCGCGGGAAGATCGATATGAACAGATACAAGGTAAAGCCAGGAAAAAAACATGTGCTGTGACCATAAGAAAGAAAATGAAAACTAAAAGTCTAAACTCAATGTTATGAAATTGTAACGGTGCTTGGCCTTGGAGAAGAAATATGAGAAGGAAACTGATTCTTTACAGAGGTAGTGACTGTAAGTGTGCAACGCTGCATTTAATGTCAGACTGTTCAGGGTGTTCTTTCATTGTACTGGATCATTTTTTTTTTCTTTTGTATGGTTGTTTTGTATATTTTCTTTTGATGGCTTTCTGGGAAGGGGTCAGGAGAAGCTGACACATTGAAAAATGCAGAAAAAACAAAGCTAGCAATAAAATGTTGTTAAAAAAACAAGATGGTATCCCCTCCAGCTGTAACCTTTCTCATATTCACCATATTTGTTTACTACATTATGAATTTTCTAATGTTTAATAAGGTGCTTCCTCTGTCTTAAGACTTTCTTAATCATATTAAAAGAGATTTTTCCCAGTATGCATTCTCTGGTGGGTAATAAGTTTTGCTCCTTGGATGAATGCTTTACTACATATATGACACAAAAAGGGGTCCTCTCCAGGATGAGTTCTCTGGAGAGTAATAATTTTTGACATCTTTTTGAGGCCTTTTTCACATTCATTACATGGAAAAGATTTCTGATGTTCAATAAGGTGTTATACAATGTTCTTTCTAGGGAAAGGCTTTCCCACATTCATAAGATCCAAAGAGCTCATCTCCAGTATGAATTCTTGTATGTCTCGAGCACTTTCCAGGGGGAAGAAAAGCTTTTCTGTATTCATTACATAAGAAGAGTTTTACTTCAGTATGTATTTACTGATGTCTTCTGATAGTCCCTGAAATGCCAAGGCCTATCCTAATAAAGTTTCCTATGTTCATTATGCCCAAAGTGCTTCTGTCTAGTGTAAGTTATCTGATAGCTTCTGAATATTTTAATCTCATCAAAGGCTTGGCCACTTTAATTATATTTAAAGGGTTTCTCTCTGACATGAATTTTCTGATGGGTAATAAGGCTTGTCCTCTGGGTGAAAGCTTTCCTACAGTCATTACATTCGAAGGGTTTCTCTCCAGTGTGAGTTCTCTCGTGGGTAATAAGATTTCCCCTCTCCCCAAAGCCTTTCCCACATTCACTACATTTAAAGGGTTTATCTCCAGTATGAATCCCTTGATGATAGATGAGGTGTCCCTTCTGGCGGAAGCCTTTCCCACATTCATTACATTCATAGGGCTTCTCTCCAGTATGAATTCTCAGATGTCTGTTAAGGCTTCCCCTGCTACTGAAGGCTTTCTCACATTCATTACATTCAAAGGGTTTCTCTCCAGTGTGAGTTCTCTCATGATGAATGAGGAGTCCCCTCTGGCTAAAAGCTTTCCCACACTCATCACATTCGAAGGGTTTCTCTTCGGTGTTGATTATCTGATTTCTATTAAGGTTTCCCTTATTCCTGAAGGTCTGTGAATATTCAGTACCTTTGAAAGGCTTCTTTCTAGTGTGAGTTCTCTGATGATGAATGAGGATTCCCTTCCGGCTAAAGGCTTTTCCACATTCATAACATTTAAAGGGCTTCTCTCCAGTATGATTCCTCTGATGATCAATAAGGGATCCCCTGTGCCTGAAGGTTTTCCCACATTCATGACACTCAAAGGGTTTCTCTCCAGTATGAGTTCTTTGGTGTCTATTAAGGCTTCCCCTATCTTTGAAGGCTTTCCTACATTCATGACACTCAAATGGTTTCTCTCCAGTATGAGTTCTCTGATGTGTGATGAGGTTACCCCTCTCACTGAAAGCTTTCCCACATTCCTTACATGCAAAGGGCTTCTCTCCAGTATGAGTTCTCTGATGAGCAGTAAGGTTTCCCCTTCGGCTAAAGTCTTTCCCACATTCGTTACATTTAAAGGGCTTCTCTCCAATATGAACTCCTTGATGATTAATGAGATGCCCCCTCTGGCTCAAGTTCTTCCCACACTGATTACATTTAAAGCGTTTCTCTCCACTATGAATTCCTTGATGATTAGTAAGGTGTCCCCTCCGGCTGAAGGCTTCCCCACACTCAGTACAATGGAAGGGTTTTGCTCCACTATGAATCCTTTTATGTCTATTAAGTCTTCCCCTTATACTGAAGGATTTCCCACATTCATTACATTTAAAGGGTTTCTCTGTGACATGAGTTCTCTTATGTATAATAAGGTTTGACACCAGACTAAAGTCTTTGCCATACTGATTACATTCAAAATGTTTTCCTCTGGAATGAATTCTCTTATATTTAGTCAAGATTCCAATAGTTTTCCCATGTTTACTGCAATTATATTTCTTTCCAATATGAATTGTCTTGTGTTCAGTAAGATTTGATCTTTTGCCAAAGGTTGTCCTGTCCTCAGTGTGTCCATGTAGTCTTTCTCCAGCATGTATTTTATGAAATTTCATTAGATCTGAGTGGTAATTAAAGGGTTTCTTGTACTTTGTATGCTTAGGGAGGTTCTGCTCTGAGGAGGAAGTATTGCATGTAAATAGGCTGGACAAATCCTTGAAGCTTTTCCCAAGTTTCTTATATGTATGGAGACTTTTCCCCATTGTATCTTTCCTTAGTGCATGAAAGCCTGACTCCAAATGCAAACTTCTCCCTAGTATATTACAATGAAGAACACACACTTTGTTAGGAGTTTGGCCATGAATAGTAGCTACTAGTCTGGACTGTTTCTTCTGGTTCTCCTTCTGTTTCTCTACAATGACTTCATGTCTCCTTGTTTCTCTCTTCTTTGAATGCTGAGAACTATCTTTTGGTGGAGCTTTTTTACTCAATGCTCCCATGTAAATGCCTTGTATCAGACTTGAGTCCTTTCTTTCAAACCTATCCTCTTCAGAAAAGGAATCTGAAAGAAACAAACAAAAAACTGTAACTCACCACTGTTTGCTGTGCTAAGGGAAAGAAATCCTCATTAGAGAAAGTTCAGGTTTCTGTCTCTTTTGTAAAAGAGAACAATGCTCAACTTGGGCCAGAGAGAACAGCGTTGTCAGGAGGTGAATCTAGAATGGGTGAGATCATATTGTGTACTTTGTTTAATTCTCAGGTGCCCCATTACACGAAGGGCTCTGATGAGCAGCAAAGCATTTACAGGAGCATGGCCAGTACAGTCATGGGCCTTGGAGCCATCTCACAGAAGGATCAGCAGAAGGAAGTGGGGAGGTTTAGCTTGGACAAGACTTTTTTTTTTTACTGGACCTGTGATTCCACTGATGTAGGGAGTCCCAGTGAACAACTTCCTAGTACCTTTTTGTTCTGCAGCTTACAATCAAAGAATTGCCTGAGACACTAAGATGCTGAAAAACTTGCTCTGAGTCACAGAGTCAGCATGTACTGGGGCAGGATGTGAGCTCAAGTTCTTCAGATTCTGAAGCCAGCTCTCTGTCATGCAAGGTCACCTCTCTTCAAAGACTTACAGAGAACACAGTATCTGGCTTCAATTATTTGGAAGGTCCCCACACGGCAGAGATGTTACACTTGGTCTGCTTTGTTCCAAATGCCAGATTTGAGAGCAATGGTAGAAGTTGCAAAGAGGAAAATTTAGACTTGATTTAAGGAAAAATTTCCAAACAATGAGAGCTTTCCAAAAGCGGGGCAGGTTGCACTGGAAAACAATAACAGTTACTGGGGGTCTTTCAAGTACTAGCTGGATGGCCCCTTACCACTTACACTATGCAGAGGTCTTTTGTCATCGGCTAACCATTAAAATCAGTAGTCTTGAGTTTCCTTTGACATATCTAAAGTAATGTAGCTTTCTCAATTTTGAAGAGTGGATATTTTTTAATATTCTCAAGAAACATAATTATGGAGAAAGTTCTGATTATATGAAAATGAAAAAGTATAAAAGAAAAATAATTAGAAATCATAATAAACATCTTAAAATCATTTAAAAATTATATATGTGTAGAGAAAAAAGAGCTCAAGCTATGGATTTGATATTAGGAGATAATGGGATAATAGTTACAAGCTTTTTCAACCATCTCCAGTCAACCAAGCCCTTGTGATCTGGAGAGAAAAGCGGCATGACGGTAGGAAATTGAAAGCAATTTCTTAGCAAATTTTTTCCATTCCCTTTTCTATTTGAAGAAATAAAGGCCTGGGGACATCTGCCCTGGTCTGGGAATATGAGACCAAACAATAAAAATGAGTTTTTGACCATGCGACAGATGAGATTTAATGGAATGAGTCAGCAGGCACAAGCGAGGCCAGCTGGCATCTCTCCTGAGCATTCCCTGAAGCTGTGGGCCAGGCCTGACTCAGGCACAGGATCTGAATGAAATCTAACAATCAAAAGACTCCCATTGGTCCAATTCTCTGTCACTCACCTGGATAGGTGTCCCTGGGGGCTCTTTCCTTGGTCCCAGTTAGGGCTCCTCCTCTCTCCAACAGGAAGATAAAGTCCAGTTTGGAAATGGGAACACTTACACCTATGGAGAGAAAGGATAATGTGGTAGGAAACAGAAAGCAAGTTAAGAATTCCATTTTATTTGTGAAAAACCAGGCAGCTAAGGAAGCACAGAGAATGGTACAAAGGATTTCTGAATCATCCTCTGGGATTCCAGGGGATCCTGGGTCACAACTCTGGGCCCAACCTGTTGTCCCTCCATGCTCTCCATCCCAGACCTGCATGGCATATGCAGATAGCATGTCCATCCAAAAGCATGTCATGATGTGAAGACCAGTGTCACGGGAAGAGAGTGTAAGGCACAAGGAGACCAGAAAGTGAGGACAGAGCCCCATTATGGAGGGCTTTAAAAGCCCAACAGAAGATGTTGCATTTGACACCAGAGGCCACAGGAACCCACTTAAGTTTACTGGGCCCTGGAGGGAACCAGGTCAGACCCAGACTTGAGGAAGATCCTTTTGATGGCCAAGAAGAGGATGGGCTAGACTGGGGGGTGATGAGTTGGAAAACCAACTAGAAGGCCACTGTGATAAAGGACCCAAAAGAGGAGCAGGTTCAGAAGAATCCAGGATAAATTCTATGAACTGATACAGAATCGCCTGAGCAGACCCGGCAAAACAATTCAGTCCACAACACTGTGAAGGGCTGCATTTGGCAAGGCTTAAGAACTCTGAGGCTGTGAACACCACCACTCAACCATAGTCTTCTCTCTGGACTCAGGCTAAGGGACAACAAGGGGTGTGGTTTTGTTTGTTATGAGGTAGAAAGAAGATGAGGGGTGGGAGAGAAGGGGAGAGATGGGGTGTAGATGAAATAAGGAACAGACAAGAAGGAAAGGGCACGGGAGTCTGAAGGACAACGGCCCGCAGGGGTCAGGGGGAGGGCAGGCAGGGGGGCTTTGGAGGCCTTGGGCTGCGCTACAGTAAGAGCCGCCTCCCGAGGCCTCGGGGTTCTGCTGGTTCCTTGCCAGCTCCGTGGGGCCCACGTGTGAGGCACTTACCCAGGGCCACGAGGCTCTCGTAGGTCTCCATCATCACGTCCTGGTACAGGGCCTTCTGTGTCGGCTGCAGGCGCCTCCACTCGTCCCCCGTGAAGGCCACAGCCACGTCATGGAAGGTCACAGGCTCCTGGAGCTGACACAAGCACAAGCTTCTGCTGAGCCAGGCTCAGCCTGGGCCTCCAAACCCCCCTGGGGTGCGGCCTCCGCAGCCTGGACCTCAGCCACGGGCTGCAGCTCCACGCTTGCTCTCACCCTGTGCACCTCCCTGGCTGCCCAGTGCCCCTGCCCCCTCTCGAGGGGCCCGGGCCTGGACTGGCACTCTTCCCTAGGGCACCCCGTTCCAAGGCCTCATGGGGCTGGGTGGGGGCTCACCTGGTATTGGGGGGATCCCGGACTCGGGCCTGCCTCCTCCTTCATCCTTCTGAAATCTGAGGCTGAGCTGCAGGAGGAAAGAGGGGTGCTGTGGTTGGAGGCGGGGCCTGCCCAGCCAGGCCCCACCCCTCCCCCAGCCAGGCCCTGACACCAAGCCCCTCCCCCAGGCCTGCCCCAGTCTGGCCCCTCTCCAAGGGGACTTAACATGGGCTTGTAGACTGACCCCCCCCCCCC
>CM053593.1:383071587-383128953 GCA_028646575.1 Pseudocheirus occidentalis | reverse complement strand
GTAGACTGACCCCCCCCCCCCACTCCTTTCTGGAGCTCACCTCTGCCCAGAGTCTGCGGGCTGCCCAGGGGCGGTGCCACCAGGGTCTCCTCCCTATAAAGTCTGAGGCCGGATTGTCAAGAGGGCCCCCCTGGGGGGGGCTACTATGACCCCATTTTATGGGTGGGGAAACCGAGGCAGGCAGCAGTACCGGGACCTGCTCAGGGCCGCGCAGTTAGCACGCTCCTGAGGCTGTATTTGAACTCGGTCTGGGCTCTGCTGGGCCCCGGGGACTCTCGTCCAGGGTAGGGCTGGGTCTCACAGTGCCTGGGCACAGCCCGGTCTAAGGAAAGGGTGGGACCCGGTGGTCGCGGTGAGGGCAGGTAAATGGGGGGGGGGTGTGCAGATCGGCCCCCACCCCCACCTTGCTCAGCTCCCCCTTGTGGGGGGAGGGGCTGCCCAGGCACTGAAAAGCGCGTTCAGAGGGACCATCCGTGTCCTTTATATATGGATATAATTATCCTTATAGCTGACTCTAATTAAGCGCCTGCTGTGTACACAGAAGCCCTTCCGGCCCCCACAACGCCCTGGGGGGCAACCGCTGCTGGGATCTCCATTTCACAGACGCAGGACCCAGGCTCTGCACACCGCTGGTTGCCCGAGGTAAGCTGGGTCGGGGAGGTGCTGAACGTTAAATGCCCCAAGCCGGCGCTGACGGCTGGTCCCGGGGGCACTAGGGAGTCACAGCAGCTTCTACTGTAAAGAAAAGACAAAGCTACTGAATCAGCTGGGGGGGGGGGGTGTTGGGGGGGAATATCAGGTTCTGCGCGTGCACAATCCTCCCCCTCCCGCTCACCTGGAGAGCACATGCGCAGTTCCCTCCCCTCTTGCTCCCCAATCTTCCCGCTGGACCCCGAGCCTGGGGAAGGGAGCGGAGCGTAAGAATGAGCTGGCGGGAGGAGGCGCGTGCGCACTCTCTCTCCATCCCTCTTTCACTCACCCGGGGCTCCGTCACGACCGGGCCCAAGGCTGTAAGCCACGGAAAGAGGATTCCTCCTCTGAAATCCGCAGGAGACCGGCTGGAAGGACTGAGGACTTCGATGGCATTCTGGGAAATGGAGTCCAGAGAGTCGCAGCAGCCCCGCATTGCGCACGCGCTATGGGCACGCGCACTGCCGAAGGGACTCCTCCCTGGGGCTCAGGCCTTTCTTTCAAGAGAGGGTTTGCGCCTGCGCATTTCAAGGAGGCAGAGTTTCTCCTCGACGGGCCGCTAGGTGGTGCAGTGGAGAGAGCGCTGGAGTTAGGAGAACATGAGTTCAAATCCAGCCTCAGGCACTTACACACTGACCTTGAGCAAGTCACCCTACCTTGCCTCTCTCTTGTTTACTCCTCTGTAAAATGAGGAAAACAATCTCTTCCCTCCCAACATCGTAATGAAGGGCAAATGAGATTAATATTTGTAAAGTGTTTTGCAAACCTTAAAGCTACTTAAATGCCAGCTATTGTCTATTGTTATACATACTTTGGGGACTCCCAGGAGGTCATCCATGAGGAGTCCCTCCTCTGGAACAGAGGGCAGCCCATCTGTAGGTGAGCCCTGCTAGCCAGCCCTGGGCACCCTTTTTCCCTCCTGCCTCAGTTTTCCCTCAGGCTTTCCTGCCTTTGGGTGCCCAGCACCAGCACCAGGCGTGTCACATCAGATATGGTAGGGAGGGGGCTTCTGAATTGCTTCACGTCCTCACGCTTTTTGTTGTGGCTCCTCTGGCCTCCATCGAGTGTCCCTAGGGTCAGCATCTCACTTGGTCCCATGCGACATCCCCTGGGGGAGATATCAGTCCTACAGGAGGCGTATAAGATAAGAGACTTAAAGATGGGGGCCACCCTCTCCTTTTTATGGATGAGGAAACAGGTCCAGAGAGATTCAGTCGCTTTTCTGAGGGCACAAATCAGGATTTGAATCCAGGGCCTCCGACAGATAAAGGCCTCTTTCCTGGGTGCCATGCTGCTTGCTCTTATTCAGAGTTCATAGGATCCCAGGTGTAGAGCTGGAGGGGGCCTTAGAGGTCATCTGGTCCGATGCTTTCATTTTATGCTGGGGAAAACTGAGGCTCAGAGATGGTCATTCTCCCACAAGTAAGCAGGCATTAAGACTCAGGTCCTGTGACTTTGAGGTGGGCGTTCTGTTTCACTCCCTGTCCAACACGCGGTGGATGCCTCGTGTTCACTGGAGCAGGAGTGTGGTGGAAAGAGCACTTGACTAAGCCTAAGCCTTGGGGGGCAAGTCGGGGGAGATTTGGGGTGGAATCAGCTTTTTCTCTTCCTATGAGATTGCCAGGACAGAGAGAGGTTACTGTTTCCCCACACACACACCTTCCTCTTGGGCCAGGCTTGACTCTGGCTCTTGGGATGACCGGCACCCCCCTCCCCAATCCCGAGCTTGGACTCACGCCTTGCTGTGGATCGTAGGACTAGGAGGAGTCTGGAGAGCAGAGTTCTGTGTGCCCGGGGGTAAATGACTCCCCGGGTTACCGCCTCCATAAAATGAGAAGACGGCCCTAGGTGGCCCCGGAGGATTCTGCGAGGCTGGACAGGATTAGTCAGTAGTGGTGCTGTCTGTGGTCACAGCATGGCTGGGGATGGGAGCGGGGTCGGCCTTCTGGGGTCCCTCTAGTCTAGACAGAGGCAGAGGGAGGGGGCCTGCCAACGGTCCTCCAGCTGGGCATTCTGAGTCTCAGCCCGAGAGAGGCCCTCCAGGCAGTGCTAGAAGACCCTTGTCTGGTGCCCTCCCTGCAAATGTCACTGGCTCGCTCCTCTGACGGACCCCGTATCGTGTTCTCCCGGGAGCCCCCTGAGAGCAGGGACCCCGTGTTTGCCTTGCTTTGTGTCCTGAGTGCTCAGCACATAGCAAAGACCTGCTGATGGTGAGCCGAGCTAAGTTCTTCCATCGCAGGGAGAATCCCTGTGGAATCCTATTGGCCTGTGCCCGGGGCAGCAGCAGCGCCCCTGGATTTGTAGAGCCTTACCTCCTTGGGGCGGGGAGTGGCACGCTTCTCCTGCCCCGGAGCAGCTCAGCTGCCCAATGAGCCTCGCCCTCCCTTGTGGGTCCTAGAGATACAGGAATATCCCAAGGGGCGGGAGAGGAAGCGGGTGAGCCGCGGATGGAGCGGTGCACACCGCAAGAGCTTTTCACGTGGCCCAATCGTGGCAAGCTTCAGGATCCTGCCCCAGGGGCACCGCGCGGCTCCGAACTTTGGGCAGATCCTTTCCTTCGCCCAGCTGGGCTTTGCCTCGGTGCCAAGGGAAGGTGGCAGAGGAGCCCGGCCCTCTAGGCGAAACCAAGGCCTCTGTCCAAGAGAAGGATGGCTCCAGCTGATAAAAGGGCCCGGGCGGAAGGGAAAGGAACACCCGCAGCCCCCAGACGCCTCGTAGCGCCAGAGGTGGGGTGGCTGGACCCAAACACCTCCTGCCCCTTCCAGCTCCCGGGGCTCTAGATCCCGCCTCCAGCCTTCAAGGTGTGGCTGGGCGAAGCCTGGACAGATTAACGGACATCTCAGCCAACCAGCTGCAGAGGCTGCCCAGCTGCCTGCCGCCCCCACCCCTACCCCCTCCTCCCTGGAGCCAGCGGGCAGAGATTCCGGGTCTGAGCTGCGGCAGCGGCGGCAGCGACCGCAGCAGCAGCAGCCGCCGCCTCGGGACTGGCCGAACTTCAGCGGCCGCAGGCCTGCCAGGAGGTATGGGCTTTCGGCGCTCGGCTCCCGCTCCGAGCTTTCTTTGCTTCTTTTCTTTGGTCTTCCATACGGGATCGCAGGTTCGAGGAGTCCCCTTCTTCTGTACCGTTCTGCAATGTCACCAGGAGTGGGATTGTCCGATGCGAACTAATTGGGTGGAAGCAAAATTGGGGGATAAATTTCCTGCAAGGGTGCCCAGTAGAGACGCGAAATGGTGTGTTTGCCCGAAACCTATGGGTGTTGGGTTCCGAATTTCAGCTCTCTCCCCCGCTGTCTGTCCCCTCCCATATTCTGTTTCTGTCTCTGTCTCTCTGTCTCTCTGTTTCTCCCTCCCTCCCTCCTCTCTCCCCCCTCTGTTTCTTCCTCTCCCTCTCTTTCCCTCTCCCGGCTCCCTCTCACTGACTCTTACCTTTCCACTCCGTCTCTGTGTCTTTGTCTCGCCGTCTCCCCAACCCCTTCTTTCTCTGTCCCCAAAACAAAACTACCACCCTAAACCCCGACTCTACTTTCTTTGTACCCCGGAGACCTCGAATACATTTCTAGCCGCCATGTGAGCTGAACGTACAACTGCAGAGAATGGCCCTAAGTTCTAAGGGTGCTCAGCTCACGGCTCCTCCCCTTTTTCGTTCTTTAGAGGAGTTTTCAGAATTAGACATTTTTTCTCTGAGAGTTCATTTGATTGTGGCCCAAGTTTGTAGCTTCAAAATAAATAAATAAAAAACAACTTCACTTTCATTTGAAAAATGAGTAGCGCTCAATAAGATAGCACATGCCTGAGGTTCCTGCTGCTGGGGGAGACTGAGGCTGGGGGATCATTGGGCTCTAGAGCTTTGAGGTGTAGTAGGGTGAAAACTGAGTGGGCACCAAGAGAGGGAGTCCTTGGGGAGCAGAGGGCAGCCAGCTGCCTAGGGAGGAATGGACTGCCCAGGTGGGAAATAGGGCATATTTATGCCTCCCGCACCCCCAGCCAATCAGTGCTGGACTGAGACTTTGAGAGGCTACTGCGCTGCATTTCCAGCCTTGGTGAGAGGGAGAGGGAGAGAGAGGGGCAGAAGGGGGAGGGGGGAGGGGAAGAGAGAGGGGCAGAAGGGGTAGGGGGGAGGGAGAGGGAGGGGGAGAGGAGGGGGGAAAGAGACAGAGACAGAGACAATGAGAAAGACAATAATTGACCCGAAGAAATAAAAGAGCGTGACTATCCCAGAGGAGGACCGACCAGGTCTGTGCTCCTGGGCTGTGTTCTCCCTGTACCTCTGTGTGGCTAAAGTTCACTTGGAATCGTTTTCTTCAGCGATAACTTGTTCTGACTTCTCTGGCTCAGGATGAGCAGAGCCCTGGGGTTTCTTGGCCGGGACAATGAGGGAGGGCCCTTTGCAGGAGCGGCTTTATGCATAGATGAAACAGGCAAGTGGCTACATGGTGAGATTTTGTGATCCAGTCATTTTTCGTTAGAAGTCTAGAATGTGTAGAGTGAATGAGGTTTGATCCCTTCCCTCGCAGAACCTTCATTACAAGTCTGAGAAGAGATGGGAATGGATGAATGAATGAAAAAAAGAGGATTTGTTTGGCACTTACTGGGTTGGGCACTGGCCTGAGCGGTGGGGAATAGAGGGGCAAAGAGAGAACCAGTCTCTGCCCTCCAGGAGCTTCCCTTCTGCTGGAGGGATGATGGGGAAGGGTATTTTGGACTGGGAAGTCACAGGGCTGGTGAATAGACTAAGTCCTTTCTAGAACCAAGTTGTAAACTCTGGGAGGGCAGTAACCAAATCTTATTCACCTTGTACATGAGAGGCGTTTAGTGAATTTTTGTTCCCAAAGCAAGAGGTGGAAAGGAAAGGAGAAGAAAGGCATTTGGCAGCAGGCTGGATAGGGGACATGTCATGCCTGGGGCCCCCAGCTATAGTAAGCTCTCCTCCATCAGGGCAGCAGGGCTCCAGGGTTCATTGCTTTTTAGGGCACACTCTCTGGGTGTCTAGCTTGGATGGTACAGCAGCAACAGGGCCAAAGACAGTTGGGGTGAAGAGGAAAAGGTGCAGATTCAGGTCATCCTAATACTAGGTCAGATGCATTACGTGCCGTGTGAATGCTACAAATGAAATTCTGTGGGAATTTAGAGGGAGAAGGGGATCACTTCTGGAAGAGAGAAGGGAAGAATCAGGGAAGATGCATCATTTCCAGAGTAGGGAGCATTTTATTTTGGCTCTGAAGGATGACTAGAATTTAGACAGGCACATATCAGATGTCTCATTGTGGCATGGCGCCATCCCTGGGTTTTCAAAGGCTGAGAAGCAGGACGGGTGCTGGCTGTTTCTACCATCTTGGAAAGGCTTTGAGCACAGTCCCAGAAACAGCCTGTGTCTGTTTTCTAAGTACTAGCCTGGCTGACTGTGGAGAGGCTCATTACTGCTAGACTGGCTCCTTGGTGTGTGTTGGTGTCTGTTGCTTGGCTGTGGCCACCCATGAAACAAGAGAAAATGCATGATGGCCCTCAGATCTGAGTAGCCCTCTTCTACTTCTATGGAGGGCATTGTGCCCATTATACCAGGCCCTGAAGCACTGCAGAACATCCTGAACGAGGCCATAATGACTAGAACAAGTTCAGCCTAACCATCCACACTGGAAAAACCAAATGGATGAAAAATGCCTTTGTGTAGTTGACCAGACAACCTACGTAGAAGGTCCGCCTTGGGCAGACACTACAGGTGGATAATGTCCAGAACATTCAGGAGGAGAGGAGTGTGGTAAATTACATCTGAGTAATTGGGGGGTGTTTTTAACAACCCCCAGGCTTTTCTCTGAAATAATGGTTCATCTTTTTGACATCAGTATTCTTCATGTGTTGCCATGTGGCAACAAATCAGGTAATGCCACAGTCTTGAGAACAATCAGCGCTGCTGGTCACCCAGAGGCCACTGCAGAGGCTCATGATGGGCATGAGTCAGCCATAACTTATTATTCATTCATTCAGTAAACATTCATTAGGCACCTACTGTGTGCCAGGCCCTGGGCTACATAGGAGAAGTCACACAAAGGAGGTCACCATAAAGATGTCAAATATCCAGAGTCTGGAGGAAGGCCCTTTACCTGCTGAGTGGATCCCCTCAGAAGGATTTGTGGGAGGGTTAGGACAGGAGCTGCATTGGATGAGGACTTATAGGTGAGTGAGTGGGAGGGAGGATCCACGTTCCCAAGATCACAGATCCAAGTAAACAGGAGGGTCAGGATTTGGAGGTGAGGAATTCCAAGGAAGGGGAACAGCTGAGCACCAGGGGGGAGCCCCCTTATGCTCCAAGTGTTTATTGTGCTGGTAAATATTTAATGATCAGCTCTGCAAAAAACCCAACAACTCTGCAGGATACACTTTTAAGCTCAACCTTCATTACTGGCATTTTCTCATCACTTCCTAAGTCTAGACCACCAGCCAAACAATAAATCACGTCCTAATCTGTGGCGTTTGCTGATTTCCAAAGTGTAAATGCTGGCCCTGGAAATTTAACAACTGACTCTAGAGTCACTCTGAGCTGAGTCCAAAACCATTTAGCCTGTGACTGTTCATAGGCTTTATTCCTCGAAGTCCTTTTCACGGTGGAGGAAGCCTTTGCTTCCACAGTGAGAGAGAAGACCAGAAAGGCCACCACAGTCTGCCAGTCACCACCTGCTGCTTCCCTTCCCCCCTCCCATTTTCCCCATAAGCCAGCTGTTTCCAAACACTGGCCCCTACCTGCAGGGCCCAGGTTAACTGAGTTGGGATTGATTCCTGCCTTAACAAGAAGCCGGCTTAGTTCCCCAGAGGAGGGCTGGGAAGCATCCGTCTCTGAGGGCGATCAGTCTCTCGTTTCTCCACCGTGGCCCGAACTTTCAGTCCCCGAGGATCTCCTGGGTGACTGGTATGGATCACTGACCTGCTCTGCCTTCTCACTGTCTAAGCCCCTCGACTCTAGCCCGCTGCTCATCCTGAGCCTCAGGAGCTATCCCAGGTAGGCGCTGACTTCCACTTGGCTACCTGGGTTTGACCAGGAGTCAGTCCTTACCTTACATATTTGGATAAACTGCAGACTGCTCACCTGCTTTCAGCGTCCGGATGCAGGCTCACCCCCAGCTGCCATTCGCTTTCTGGGCCTATTCTCTGCACTCTCCCTCTTCCAGCCTTGCCCCAATCCTTGTCCCTTGGGCTGAGCCCCACCGCTGTCTACGGTTACTGATGGTCACAGTGAGAAAAGACATGCCAACTTAAAGCAATTCATACTAAAGTGTGAACGAGCGACTGGCTCCTCAGCGGGTGGGCAGGGAGGGCACTGAGTGCTCCAAGTGGGAGAAAGTAGAACCTCCCCACGGAGGCCAGACGGCCCGCTTCACCCCCTGCCTAGAGTGGGGGTTCTCGCCAAATCGTTGTGTGTCCTGGAAGCGCCGCAGGGACCCCCGCTCAGAGCTGCTGTGTGCTCAAATGCACAGAACAAAGTACATGGATTTACAGGAAAGACAATTGTGCTGAAGCGCAGTTATCAGCATATTTTAAAAACGACACTCCTAGACTGGGTTAAGAACCCTGAGGCAAATGTAGCAAATGTCTCAGGACAGGAAGACTTTGGGAAGTCTGAGGAGCGGCCCAACGTTTGCCTTTGGGCCCCATCTTTCTGTGTAGATAAAAGGAGATAAGTGGCTTAAAAAAAGCTTGACCTCTGATTACCTCAGTTTCCTCATCTGTAAAGGGGGGCTAATAGTGGCGGCTCCTTCCCAGGGTTGTGGTCAGGACCAATGAGGTGTCTGTAAAGCTGTAACTCATTCCTTCCTGCTCTTAACCCTCTCTTTGTTCACAATATATCTTCTCTCCTGGCCTTTGCTTACACTGACACTGCCCAACATGCTTCTACCCTCGGGCCTGGAACGTTCTTTTACCTTTCCTTCCACTCTTAGAATCTCTACCTTTCTCCCTTCAGGCATCACCTCTTCCATGAGGCCTTTCCTGATCATGCCCTCCCCTGACATCCCTAACTTACTTTGTATTATTTTTGTATTATTTATTTCTGTACATGTTTCTCTCTCCCCTTCCCCCTCCCTTTCCCTCTCCCTCTCCCTCTCCCTCTCCCCCTCCCCTCCTCCCCCTCCCCCTCCCCCTCCCTCTCCCTCTCCCTCTCTTTTCATTTCTCTCTCTCTCTCTCTCTCTCTCTCTCTCTCTCTCTCTCTCTCTCTCTGGTTGTCCAGTCCTGTGGGACTTTTCATGACCCTATTTAGGGTTTTCTCGGCAGAGATACTGGAGAGGGTTTGCCATTTCCTTCTCCAGCTCATTTTATAGTCG
Organism: Pseudocheirus occidentalis; assembly: GCA_028646575.1. NCBI lineage: Eukaryota > Metazoa > Chordata > Mammalia > Diprotodontia > Pseudocheiridae > Pseudocheirus > Pseudocheirus occidentalis. Next base: position 383,119,953 of record CM053593.1, on the reverse strand, counting down.
AGGAAATAGAGGCGAACAAGATGAAGTGACTTGCCCAGGGTCACACAGCTAAATGCTTGAGACTGGATTTGAACCGAGGTCTTCCAGACTCCAGGACCCAGCCTTCTATCCACTCTACCATCTAGTTTCCTCTTTTCTAAAAACCAAATTTTTATTTCTGTCTTTTGTTTTGATGTGACCCCTATTCCTCCCTTCTCTCCTCCCAGAGATCCAGCCCCTATGACCAAGAATATCTTTTTCCAAGAGAAAAGGGAGAGGAGGAAAAACCTTTGACAAAATCAAGCAATACAAGGGGTGGCTAGGTGGCACAGTCGATAGAGCACTGGCCTTGGAGTCAGAAGGACCTGAGTTCAAATTCAGCCTCAGAAACTCTACCCAAAAAACTAGCCTGTGACCTTGAGCAAGTCACTTAACCCCAACTGCCCTCCAAAAAAATAAATAAATAAAATAAAATCAAGCAATACATGACAGATCTGAAGACATATGCAGTGTTCTGCAGCCACGGAGTGGGGAGAGAGGTGTCTTCTTTCTCTCCTCGGGACCATGCTTGTCCCTTTGGAATTTTTCACATTGCTTTTGGACTTGATAGAATGGAAACTCCTTGAAGGCAGGACCCATTTCATTTTCACTTTGGGTCTCTAGCACTTAGCTAGTGGAGTCTCTAAGTAGGTATTTAATGCGTGTCTATTGACCAACATGGATTTCAGTGAAATATTATTTAAGGTTTTGCACAAGCCATTCACCTGTGCCTGGAGGGCATCCTTCCTCTTTGCTTCTCATTGGCTCGGATGTCAAGTCCCCCTGAAGCCTTTCCTGACCTCTTCCCCACTCCCCCATCTATTTTCTCTGCACTGTCCATCTTTGGCTACTTGTTGTACCCCAGCCTCCACCAGAATTTAAGCTCCCTAATGACAGACCTATTTTGATTTCTCTTTCTGCCTCTCCGGTGTCTTGCACACAGCAGGTCCTGAATGAATGTTTATTGAATTGAATGCTATCCTTGTGGACAGAGAGGAGAGCTATGGGTTGATAGTTGTTAGGAGCCATCCAGTAGACCTAAAGAGTAGACTCTGTAGAGTGGTCTGGGGAGCTGACCTTGGCTTGGTGCTGTTTTAGTTCTTTAAATCAGTGACTCAGATATACACTTGGAATCACACCAGAAGATTGCTACCAGCTGGACAGCGCACCAGGATGAATGATGGGCTACCTTAAGTAAGACGAAATGAAAAAGGGTCGGTGTCAACTTTTTGGGTTAAAAAATCAACTGTACCAGTATAGGATGGGGAGATGAGAAAGAATTCTGGTCCTGGTGTCTGAGGATTTGGGTTCAAACCTCTCCTCTGATATTTAGTACCTGTGTCATCCAAGGCCAGACACTCGGCCTCCAAGGGTCTCAGCTTCCCCATCTGTAAAAGAAGGCAGTTGGAAGAAAGGGTTTCCAAAGTCCCTTCAGCTCTAGATCTGTGAGCTATGAGAAAGCTCTTTTCATGGAAAAAGATATTTGGGGAGGTTGTGACTAAGCCTCAACGTAAGTGAACTGTGGAAGTGGACCTGGAAGAGAAAGGCTAATGCTACAGAGCTACATCAAGCGTTACAGAGGGTAGAACGAGAGGAATAACATCCCTCTCTTCTCCAAGCTGGTCACACTCTGCCCTGCCGCAGTGCACACAGGCAGGCTTCTGGGCTCCTGGGACCATCTCTGGGCATCACTTTTATTTTAAAATTTGTGTTAACTCTTCATCCCCAAATGCAGTCACTTCCCCCCCCCCCCCGCGTCTCCCTTCCTTGGTAGAAACCTGGACAGAAATAGCGAAGTCAGGAGAAGGTTTTGCTTAAGAGGAAAGATGAAGAGTTTAATTTGGGATATTTCCCACTACTGCACTACATTGTTGGGTTTTCTTGCACTTCTCCATCATGCTCCCGAATCAGGCGCTGCTCCCTCCCTTTTTAGCTTTCTTTTGTGCACTGTCTTCCTGTTAGACTGTAATCTCCCTGAGGCCAGGGACCGTCTGTTTTTATATACTTGTGCCCCCAGTGCATGGCACATAGGAGGCTCTTAATGAATGCTTGACCAACTGACTGTTGAGCTTGGGAAGTTTGTGGTACAACAAGGTGGAGCTGTCCGGGGCATCCCAAGCTCAATACTCCATCAATAAACATTAAATGGTGACAGCGAGCTTGGGGGAGAGAGAAGGGCTGGATATGTACGTTTGGGAATCACGGTTACCAAAGAGTGTCATGATTATCATTGTGCCCAGTGTTCTCCTGGTTCTCCTTCTCTCTACAATGGTTCATACAAGTACCCCCTGTTTTTCTGAATTTTCATTCATTATTTCATTACTCTAATTTCCGTGACATGAACAGGTCATAATTTGTTTGGTAATTTCCCTGCTATGATTTTTTTCTATTACGATCATCAGCACCACAAATTATTTTGGAAATTTTCAGTTTTTCAACTTGGGCTGTATGCTCTGAGTACCATGTTTGAGGAAGAATATAGAATAACTTAAGCATATAGAGGTGTTCAGGACAGTAAGAAGACTGAAGGTGTCTTATGAGGACCAGCTGAAAGAACAGAAAGTGAATTTGGAATAGGAACACAATTGCTATGTTTAAATATTTGAAGGACCTCCTATAGAAAAAGCATTAGACTTGTCCTTCTTGCCCTCAGAAGGCAGAGTTCTGTTGATGGTCAAAGAGAAGCGTCTGAGGAAGATGTTCACTGTGTGTAAGAGTTTATTCAGTGGAGCTCTTCAAGGTGGATTGGGTAATTGGGTGCCTATGTTCAGTGCTTCTGAAATGATAGCCCATTAGGTGGGAATGAGGTTGTTGATGTTGTTCAATGGAATTATATTCTCCCCATGCCAAACACCACCAGATTCCATGAGTTAATCCCATTTCCCGTTCTGTGGAAGTTCCCAATGATTGACTTGTCAATTGGCAAACACTAACAAAGAATTCCAGCTGGGGGGAGCCTGTGGCTGAACCACCACTGTTTCCTCTTCCAGCCATGTCTGTCCAGCTGTTTGAGGGAAAAGATCATGCAGCCGTTTATCAGAAACACAGGTTCCCTCCCCCCGAGGAGCTCCTTAACATCATTTTCTCCTATTTAGAAGAAAAGGTAAGAAGTTTTAGGTGTGATGCACAGTTGTCCTACTGAATAAGAAAAATGCCCTGGGGGGATAAGGGCAAAGTGAATGGAAAACAAAGCTTAAAAATCAAGGAGTTTTTACCCCCTTTCTTGGGAGGGGGTGACAGCTGTGCTCATCCAGTGCCGCCCCCACATTTCTTTGTCTCATGACTGACCATCTTTGCAGCCTTGGGAAGGAGATGCTACGCATGTCATCGGCTGCTTTTGCAGGGGGGGGGGTGAGCAAGCTGAGACTTAGTATGTGGCTAGCAAATAGAGGAACTGGGATTCAAACCCGATTCTCCCCTGGGTTGGGCAGCTGTGTGGCACAGTGGGTAGAATGCTGGCCTTGGAGTCGAGAAGATCCAAGTTCAAATCCAGCCTCAGATAGCTCTTGGCTGAGCATATCTTTATTCCCTTGAAAGTCACTTCTGTTTGCCTCAGCCTCTTAAACTGTAAAAGGGGGTTAATAGCACACATCTCACAGAGTTGTTGTGGAGATTAAATGAGGTACTATTAATGAAGCATTTAGCTCAGTGCTGGGCACACAGCGGGACTACTTAAATGCTTCTTCCCTCCCCCACTCCCAATTCCAGGTCAAGCACTATTTCCCCCACACCAAGGCTGACCTGCTTGTTCTGCTCTTGGTCCTTTCCATGTTCCCCCTTTGGGTTGGCCAGCGCTCAGACCCTAATTCCACATTCTTTCGTCTCAGAATAATGAGTCAACAAGCATAGATGGAGTGCTGTGTGAGTGTCAGACGCGGTACTAAGTGCTGGGGATACAGAGAGAGACAAGAGCTTGGTCCCTGCCCTCAGGGAGGCAGCAGGGGACAGCCCATATCTGCAAGATGTCTGGAGGATTAGCCGAGGGAATATTGGAGGGAAGGTGTCCCCCGGGGCTTTCCACAATGATGCCCCTTCTCTTGGACCTCTTTATTGGCCCCCATACCTGGGAGCCTCAGGCTGGATCTGACACCCTCTCTTTTCTTAGAAAGGCAAACCCTACGACCTAGCTGTGGACGTTGGCTGTGGATCAGGTCAAAGCACCCAGGTCCTGGTCCCTCATTTTGCCAGGGTCCTGGGGACAGACATCAGTGAAGCTCAGATCCAACAGGCCAAGCAAACACACAGCTCCTCCCAAGTTTCTTACTGGTAAGTTTGCCTGAAAAGATCTACTCAAACCCAAGGGACCTTGGGGGTCACAGTCCATTCCCTCCAATCCACTGAAACACACCCACCTTTTCTGACTTTGGGCTGGTGAGGAGAAGGGCTTCTTTGCTCCTTTAGGGGTGAGAGAAGCTCTTCAATAGGAGTGATAGAATCATAGGAAAATGGGTCAGTAAGCATTTATGAAGCACCTAGTGTATGCTCGGCACTGTGCTAAACTTAGGGATACAGAGAAAGGCAAAAAGACAGACCTGATGGAGGGAACAGCGTGTAAACAAGCATTTACAAAGTGTAGACAGGACAAATGGGAAACAGGGAACCGAGGAAAGACAGCTGGAGTGGAAGGTTCTTGTAGTGGGTGGGGTTGGAAGGAAGCCCGGGAGGCCGAGAGGCAGAATGAAGCTGGAGCAGGTGGCAGCCGGGGCTGGGAATGGGGTGTCAGAGGCCAGGGTCTCTGGCTCAGAGTAGGAGAGGGGGATCACGCCCTAACCCTTCTCACATTCGCACGTGGCTGCGCCCTCCTCCTCCCATGGAAGCGAGACCAGGACCTGTTTTTGTACGTCCATATATTCCCAGCTTCAGGGATGAGAGCACGCTCTTCACGTCTCATTGCGTGGAAGCATTGAGGCCAGCTCCCTCATTCTAGAATGAGCACCCCGATTCCCAGCCGGAGAAGCCTGAGATCACAAAGCTAGTCTCTGTGCCGGGATTACCTGCGGGTCTGCAGCTCCAAGACCCAGCCATCCTTTGTTCAGCGTAAAGCTGTATTTTGCACCCACTATATACGTGCAAGGGACTGTGTTAGAGGCTCGTTAGCGCGGCGGTCACTGGCCCTGTCTCCCTCCGCAGCGTCTGCCCCGCAGAAGCTCTCCCGGTGGAGGATGGCTCCGTGGACCTGCTCACCGCCTTCACAGCGGCACATTGGTTTGACTTGCAGCGCTTCATGAGAGAACTGGAGCGGGTTCTGAAGCCTGGGGGCTGTGTGAGCCTCAGTTCCTATATCCCCCGATTCAGGATCCATTACGGGGACTGCTCTGAAGCGCTCACTGAGATCTTCAGGGAGGTGGGTAAGGCCGACAGAGAGAACTCCCAGACAGGGAAATTCTCTCCACCAATATAGGTCGCCACCTCCTACAAGTTCTTGGAAAGGAACCTTGAAAGCCGAGATGGCTTCGCTCTCGGGGTCCCCCAGCGAGGCTGTGTCTGAGGCAGGACCCAAGCCAGCTAGCTCTCTCTCTTCATTCCTGCCTCTGCTCCACTGTGCTGTGGTCACAAAGTCTGCTGGAAAGGAACAGACTCCTAGATTGCTCCATAGACCAATAGCTGGCCACACATTGGGGAGGAAGGGGGTCTGGGTGTGACTCCTTCAAGGCAGGCCCTGGAGCAGCCAGATTTAGCCTTGGGCTGCCCTTCCTCAAAGGAGAACGCGTTAGATTTAGCTTCTGAACTTTTGCCCAGATGATAACAAGGGTTGGGGAGGCTGGCCCCTCCCGGCTGGTGGAGCCCTTTGTGGGGCTGGGAAATGGGTTTGGGACCTTTGCCAACATCTGCTTAGCAAGCTTTGCCTTCCAACTAGAGTGAACAGGTAGATCAGCCTTTGTTTATTTGTGGGGCTGGTGAAGGTGTTTCCAGAGATGCCAGGGGGTGTGGGTGCGTCATGCTTTCCCTTGCCTGTGAATGGGCCGTGCACAAAGATGTGGGGAGGGCCAGCCCTGGCGAGCTCTGCACCCTCACCAGGTTCTGCTTTGACCATCAGCTGGAAACTTTCCCCCTGTGCCTGCAAGGGCTGCTGGGATCAGCATCTGTTGGGGTCGGCATCTGGCACCTCCCTCCCCTCCCCACTCCCCAGGGCTCTCCAGGCTCCTGTTGGGGATCTGGAATCTTTTTATCTGCAAAAAGCCACGTCCACAGCGGGGCTACTGGAACCTTTTTGTACCCAGGATCCCTTTGGTCATCGGGTGAAGCCTTGGACACTGTTACAGAATAATGTGGTTTTAAAAAAATAATTGAAGGAAATGCTAAATTTCAGTTAGAGGCTGGTGGAAAAAAAAGATATAATTTTTCCCATCTAGGTTCTAAGACTCCCTAAAATCTATCCGGCAAACCCCTGGCCTATGGTGGCCTGTCACACCAATAACTTTGCTTCTACACATAGAATTACTTATTGAGGTCTCTAGATCAGACAATGGATTGGCCTTAGAGGCAAGACCCCGAGTGCGAATTCTGTCTCAGACACCTGTGTCATTTCGCTTCAGTCTGCCTCTGTTTATCCATCTGTAAAAACAATAGCGCTTATGTTGTGGAGCTGGGAGACTCAAAGGAATAATGTGTAAAACTCTTTACATACCTTAAAGTTGCAGGTAAATGTTAATAATAACCAGTATTAATTGCTGTAACTATGCTACAGTTTCCTTATTCCCTTTAAAAGAGGGATGAATGTAACTGTCAGGGTTCATGGGTCTTTTTCTCTTACTTGTTGGTAGACTTTGGCATCCCCTTCAGTGGTCTGTGATTTTGTCTATTTGGGCAGTCCATTCACTGATGTAGATCGCCATCCCTCTCATTTCTTTAGAGAGGCAGCTTGTAGGAAGGGTTAGGCCTCTAGTCTAGGGAGTCAGCAGGACCTGAGTTTGAATCCTGCCTCAGACGCTTACTAGTTGTGTGACCTTGGTCAAGTCACTTCTGCCTGCTTCCGTTTTCTGGCTTTTTCAAACCACTGGCTGCATCTCCCTGCAAAACTACCACATTCTCATTGGCCTTCTATTTTGGTCTGGCATTGCCAGCAACCCAGAGGACTGTTACAAGGCACTATTCTTCCTTTTTTCCTGTCTTAATGGAGTTTTCTCATTGCAGACTCAAGCTTTCCTTGATAAGTATGCAAATGAAAAAGTCCATGTCATCTTCTCTGAATACCAAGAGATACTCGACCTTGTGCCTTTTCCAGACAAAAAAAGGTGAGGAATGACACGTTGCGGGGGATAAAGCATGTTGAAAGCCTGACGTACCACAAACGTGTTATAATGTGAAGATTTGGGGCCGTGTCTTTATTATTCCACAACAAACCTGGAGACTTAAACTTGAATTATTGTTCCTTCTGTTGCAGAGTTTCTTTTCAGGGAAGTGAAATTTCCTATACTGTTGCTGGCCTAATGGGATTTCTAGAGTCTTTTTCCATGTTCCAGACTTTTAAGAATACCCAGCCAGAGGCAGCAGAAGCCCTCCTGCACCAGACTCAGTTGAGGTAAGAATGGGGTGGGGGCCCTGGAAGCCTCAGCGTGTCACTGCGTCAGACCTCTAGAGCAGAAGTGAGCCTCCAGCCAGAATACAAGAAAGTGCCACGTGTGATTGGAACTGGCCTGGTTCGTCTCTGACTCCACGCTTTCTTTTTCCCTAAGTCAGTCCTCAGTCCTTATATTCTCTTGCCCACCTTGTGATTTATCTTCTGGGCTCCAAGCTCGCATCTCCATTTGGCCGGTCTCACTATTATCTTAAACTCAGTATATCCACATAGAACTTGGGATGCCTCCCCTCTTGTGTTTGGGACTCCTAACAAAGATATCAAAGGTTTAAGGGAATCTTTGGGTCTGAATCCACTTGAAAAAGGCACAGCTTATGAGTCCCCACCAATGTGTTTACTTGTACTTATCAGCCAGAGGACACAACTAGTTCAAGCAAAGGGAATTAATGAAATGGCATTGTAAGAAAAGCAGCATTAGAACATTCTTCCCCCTGTAAAACTGAGGCACACGCTCCCATAGATTCTCATACCATCAAAGGAAAGGCGTACTTGTGGGGAACACATGCGACCAAGAGGCACTGCAGAGAGGTAAAGCGTATCTCTGACCATGATGCAGGGTTGCCAAGTGTCTTCTGGAAATGTGGCTATTCTGTTCAGGTTGGCTGTGTTCCCTGATAATCTTGTGGGGGCATACATCTTCTGCCATGTGTTATGCCCATTGCTAGGTATTTCTTTACTGGGTCTGTTGTTCTAGAGTAGATGTTTTTTGCTTTTTTTTTTTTTTCACTTTTTGGTGGGGGGCAGGCAGGGCAATTGGGGTTAAGTGACTTGCCCAAGGTCACATGGCTAGTAAATGTTAAGTGTCTGAGGCCTGATTTAAATTCAGGTCCTCCTGACTCTAGGACCGGTGCTCTATTCACTGCATCACCTGGCTGCCCCTAGAGTAGACATTCTTGACCTTTTTTGTGACATGAACATGGCTGGCAGTCTGGTGGAGCTAATGGACCCTTTCTTAGAGTCATTTTTAAATAATTGAAGGAAATACTAAACTTCGGTTAGAGTCTAATGAAATCAAAGATGTATTTTTTCCCCCATCCAGGTTCAAGGATCCCTTGAAATCTATTAATGGACCCCAGGTTAAGAATCCCTATTCTTGGGGTGGCTAGGTGGTACAGTGAATAGAGCACCGGCCCTGGAGTCAGGAGGACCTGAGTTCAAATGTGGCCTCAGACACAACACTTATTAGCCTTGTGATCTTGGGCAAGTCACTTAACCTCAATTGCCCTGCCTTTCCCCTCCAAAAAGCCAAAATAAAAAAAAAAGAATCCGTATTCTAAGGCGTCTAGCTTTGGCTACAATCTTTAGCTGAGATGCTACTTCCTAGGAGGAGTGAATTCTACCATATTTATTTTATTTTAGAGTCAGGGTTTTATCTTTGATTTTTATTTATTAATTTTTATTTTATTTATCCATCAATTTGTTTATTTTAGTGAGGGGCAGACTGTTCACATACCTAGTTTCAGACCAGGAAAACCCTCCAGTTGCTTTCTTTCCATAAAGAGCTGATAATTCTCAATCTTACTATAGCTTTAAGTAGTGCTTGTATCCAGAGGAATCTTTACCCACATGTATCAATTTCTATTTGGAAAGTAGAGGCCAAGTCATTTAATTTGTCCTTGAAGCTACTGGGGCTGAATCATATTCCTTTTCCCCCCAGACAAATGTCTTGACTTAAAGTTAGAAATTTCTTTCAACTCATACCCTCTACCTCAATTCACTGTTTCAAATTTCTGCCTTGAGTAAGCAGAGTGTTGGTAAGTCTTCTGGCCTTTTGAGTCACCCTATATCTAGAACTGAGTTCACCCCACTTTAACTCTTCCTTATGTTTCCTGCAGTTTGTGGGGTTCTCTTCATCCCTCACTCCACTACAATCCACAGGTTCTTACTTTCTCTTCCCATGCTTTGCCTCCCTTCCATGGTTACTCCTTCTACAAATCCTTCTTCCAGGACTATTGAAATAGCCTTAGAATGAATCTCTTGCTTTCATTCTCTTTCCTCCTAATCCATTCTGCCCACTGATGCCAGATTAAGTCCCCAACATTCCCATTTTGCCCATATGTGCCTTTCTCGTAAACCTTTGATGGCTATTGATATAGAAAAAGTCCAAATTTTGTTCAACCTGGCACCAGTCTACCTCTCCAGCCTTACCTCTACTTCCCCTAGATCTCTTGTGGCCAAACCAGTCTATAGCATTTCTCTAAGTGTACAGGTACAGCGGATAGAGCACTGGGCAGAATGCATGGAGAGGAGTTATGTGTAGAGACAGAAAAGACTGGAAGTGGTCAGGTTGTGAAGAGCTTTAAATGTCAAACAAGTCCCTATTTGATCCTAGATGTGACAGGGAGGGTAGAAAGGTAGCAAAAATGACTTTGGTGAAATACAAAAGGTGAATTTTTGATCCTGTGGGAGAGACTCCATTCTTGGTGCTCTGTAGTTGGGGTAGAAGCTGGGGATGGGGAGAGGCAAGTTTGCCAAGGTGTATGTAGCCAAAGAGACAGGCCTGGGAGGAGGAGGAAGAGAAGGAGGAAGGAGGAGTGTCAAGGAGAGAACCGGATCATCTTCCTCTTCCTGCTGAAGGCAGGGGCTATAGCACAAGGGATTCCAGGAGTGTCTTGCATTAGGATAATTCAGAATCCAGCACCCAAACTCCTATCCTTCATCCTTCTGTCATGTTTCATGAAAGGTGCCCAACAAAATACCTAATGACAACAACTCTACCCTTGTTTTTGTTTCTGCAGATTCTTGGAGACCATGAAGGTATCTTCTCTTGAAACTCCATTAGCAATAAGTTTTGGTTATGTTTGTGTTTTGGCTTGCAAGACACCAAAGGAGAAGGTAGCACCTTAGTTTCCAAATGAACAAAACTAACCTTGGACCCAGTTCTGAATCCAATAAATAAGCATAGAATCCCAAGAAAGAAACTTGGCATTGGGTCGTTCAGTATCAAATTTTGAGCTCCAATGGATTCTCTTGAGCCTTTTCCCATAGCATACTTGGGAGAGTCTGGGCTTCTGTAACATAAAGGGCATAATCTAAGGGTTGTCCTTGCTGGGCAAAGCCAGCATGACTTGAGATACTGAGTGGGGAGGGTTGCTCTGGCATATAAGCACAGGGTCAGGAGTCCAAGATCAAGGTCCAAATCAAGTGGGTTTATTGTGGGGCAGACAGGACAAGTCAGTGCCCTGTGCAAATATCAGAGCTAAGTCTCTGGATCTGTGACTGTCTCAGTGGACTGAGATGCCCTCTGGGGTGGGGGGTATCGGTCCTGTTTTGGGGTAAACACAGCATTGTCTTCATTCTTGGGCCATGTTCACCAGAGAATTGAGGGAGTCTTTATCCAGGGTGCATGGGGTCTGTGTGTAATGCCCGGAGGCCTTGAGGTGAAAGGTTGTTTATGGTCTCCAGCTAAGTGAGCTCCCAGGATGAGTCTGAGAGCAGTAGGCCAGCCTGATGGAGGGTAGCAGGGAGAAGCCCTGGTCCAGGTGATGCCACTTCTGGTTGTCTTCTCAGCCCTTCAGTTATTTTGTTACCCTCCCTGCCCCCCAGCCCACTCACTGCCCTGTCCTGTGGATTCCACCTCCAAGTCTTCCTTTGTCTTCTCATCGCCAACATCTGAGATGGGGGCCTCATTGTGTTCCCCTTCCTGGTCTTGGGATTTAGAACCAAAGGAGCCATGGTGATTGTCTAGTCAACCCTTGGTTCTCTTTGAGATGAGCCAATGGAAGCATTCCACTAGTTCCTCCCTCCCATCCCCCTCCAGTCTCTCTCTTCACCAACACCTGCACATATGGCTTGGATCACAGCCATTTGCTCAAAGACCTTCTGTAGCCCATTGCTGTTCCTGTCCTTAACAGGACAGCTGGGCATGGACCTGGGGATGCACACATTTTGTGGGAGGTGAGGGCTGAAGGAGAGAGCATGGGACTGAAGATGTGGTCAGCTCTTTGCAAGGAGGCAAAACTGCTGCTGGCCTCTGTGTCTGGGCCAGGGGAGGCTGAGGTAGAGCCGTGGATGTTTGTGTTAGAGAGAGGCTGGGGTCTCTTGGGCCCCAGAGGTCAGAGCAGAGCATTTGTCACTGAGGGAAGATGCAACCTCCCCAGGGAAGCCTCAGCATCATCAGCACCATTGGTGGAGCCCCAGCTACTCTACAAGGGGGTTGAAGCTGAGGAGGGGGGCACCTGTAGTTCAAAAAGGGCTTGGGCTGCTGGGTGTGGGAAGGGTTCACAGGGCACAGTCTACGCGGCTTGGCTTTATTCCTTTTCTCCTGGCTTTGAATAAATTATTCTTCATCCCTGTAGAGATCAGTGTGAATCCCAAATCACCTGTGGTGCTGAGGGTCACAGCCCAGTTGCTAAGCTCACAAGGAAGCCTCTCATGAGACCGCTGGCTTGATGAGCAGCAGCTGAGATGACTGGTTTGGTCGTCCTCCATTGGTCCATACCCCTAGTACACAAGGGGATCATGCTCTAATCATGTTGCCCATAGGGTATAAAAGGAGGACACTACAGTGCAATAAAGGACCGCTGCTGTGCCCTTCTCTCCCTCTGGTCTCCTCAGTCCCTACTGAGAATACAACCTAAGGCTGGCCCCTAGGCTACTGAGTTGAGTGGCTGTTACATGTCTCTGTTCCTGACTGAATTCCATAGCCATGGAGCAAAGGGAAGAAGGTGGAGTTTTCCGGTGGGTGGGTGCTGAGCCCAGTCTAGTGAGAGACATCTATACAGTCTACGCTAGACCCAAGGAACAAGCCATAAAAGGGGCCAAGTCTGGAGGGAGAGGGGGGGGGAGGAAAGCGGCCTCCCTCCTAGGCTCTAGTCCACCTCTTCATCCCCTTCTCTCTTTCCATATAACCTCCATCTTGCCATTGTTCCAGTGGCCTCCTGCCTCCCAGGCCACTGCCCTACTCTTAGAAACACCAGGGGCTTCCTTTTGGTCCAATGACATGCAGTAAACTGATGTTTGAAGCCGCCCTAGCCATGGGGATTCTTGCCTTCTCTCTGCTCATCTGCCTCGGCAACTTTGGCCTGGGCGTCCCTTCCACCCCCGTGTCTGCAAGGGGCTTGCTCCTTACTGCTGTTTCAGGTTTCCTCTCTTCCTTCAAGTGCAGCACCAATGCCACCTTCTCTAGGAAGCCCTCTCTGATCCCTCAACATTGCCATCCTGATTTTGGGTGTCTTTGTTCCATACAGTCTTTGTACATTGTCTATCCTCCTTTCAGCCTTTGGTCATGAAGCCCCAGTGGAACATTCCCAGGGAATGGGCTCCTCTGACATGGTTTCACACAGTTCCTATTTTAGCAGAAGCAGTGAGGTGGCAGAAGAGATGGAGGTCTGGGCTTGAAATCTGACCTCAGACACGTGCTGTGCGACTCTGGGCTAGTCCATTAACCTCTCTCAACTTATTACCCCACCTGTAAAATGCCAACAAAGGCACCTCCATCCTCACAGGGCATCAAACTCTGAAGCCCTTGGCCGAGTCCTGGACTCAGCTGTTATCACATTGTTAGCCACAACTGGGAAGTAGGCCTCAGATCCAGGTTCAAATCCCAACCTTGGGCCCACACAGGCCATCTTGGGGCTCGAGGTAGCTGAGACTGTGGGTGACCTGCAGGGGCTGACCCTGCTCCCCTGGGCACTCAGATCCGGTCCCTGCCCCAGAGAATGAGGTCTGGGCAACCTCAGGTTTCAACCACAGCTTTCTGGGACTTGCTGTGCCCACCCCACAGGGCTGTTTTGCAGCCCATTTTATCCTCTGCAGGACTGCTGCTTAAAAAGCAGCGTGGGGTCAGTCTGGAAGGACTGGGTACTACCCGTCCTGTGGCGCGGCCCTTCACCAAAGGGCCTGGCAATGACAACAGGGCTCAGATGGCAGAGGGTGGAAAACAGGCTTCCTTTATATACAAGACCAACTTATTTACAACAGCCAGATGTGAACTATGTACATTAAAATACAAGAGGCATTTGTTTTCATGGTAACCACTGTATAAATTAAGATAATAAATACGAGGAGAGTTGGGTCCCATCCTAAGGCACGACACCTCGGCTCCAAGATGCTCCGGGATGGGGCTCCTTCTTTCCCTTGGGCAGGACCACAGGCACCGCAGCTGGGACCCCCAGAGGAGCAGACTCTGCTGCCGGGGGCTCTTCAGGGCCCAGCAACACAGCCCATAGTTAGCTACATGCAAGAACAGGGACATCACAGCGTCCTGAACAGGGGCAGCCCATCAGCTGCTGCCTTCTTCAGGAGACAGTCTGCTTACAGTACACACAACTGTTTAAAAAAGAAAACCAAACAACTTTACGTAAACATCTTTTTTGTTTTGTTTTTACCATGGATAATACACATTTTGAAATAATACTCTCAACAACAACAGAAAGCAAAGGCGTGTCCTTGGTGCAGGGTGGGGGAGAGGGGAAGCTCCTGGTCATCGCAGCTTCTAGGCAGGCTGGGAAATTCACTAGTGATGGAATGAGAGACACTGTGTGTGTGAGTGAGTGAGTGTGTGTGTGTGTGTGTGTGAGTGTGTGAGAGAGGGGGAGTGTCCTTGCCCTCGAAGCCTCCAGCTTGTATCCCATCCATATGATTCTAAAATCTGGGGAGCTTGGGAAGGTCTAAGAGGGAAGGGGGGGCCCTCTGTGTGTCCTGCCCATCTGGACCCCAGGTGGCTGGGGCTGCTGGGCAGTGCCCATTTCTGCATCTGCACAATGAGTTTAGGGTCAGATCATTAGATCCTGTGTTATCAGATGAGGGCTCATGAAAGGGTGCTACCCTAGATGGTCAATGGATGGTGGGTGTAGGAGGCACCCCCTGCCCAGTCAATGAGGTTGGCTGGCACAGAAGAGTCTTGTAGCCCAGGGCAGGAGGTGTGGAGGATGGGGAAGGCACCAGCTGTAAGAACCTCAGAGGGCAGTTGGTCTCCCTGGCACCTGCCTGCAGGTCCTTTCAAGAACATGGCCCCCCAGCCTTTGCTGAAAGTGCCTACCCCTCTCTTTAGAGGCTTCCAGCAACCTCAGCATCTGCTCAGGCTCCAGCATGTCCTGATTGTTACCCTAGGAAAGTCACCTCCCTAACCTCTCTGAGCCTGTTCTCATCTACAAAATGGGGACATTTCTATCATGCCTGACCCCATGGAGATGCGGGTCCTGCAGACTTAAGAACCACAGTGACCCACTTAATGGACACTTCTCACCCTAACTCTAGTTTTCTTGGGAAGAGACTCCATGGGCTCCTTCCCAACCCAATCTCTTTGAAACTCAGAAAATTCTCCTTTCTGAATCCCCTCTGGCTGTTCTCGATGCCTCTCTGCCCCCCATACAGAATCAGTGATTCCCCAGACCCGACCATCAGTTCAGAGAAGAGGAACCAAAGGCCCCTGGAACTGTGACCTGAACCTGAATCCTTTCCCCCCCAACTCCATCCCAATCTTGATCTTCCCCCTCCACCACTGTATCGCTACGATGGACACTCAATGGGTTCTCCTGCATGTTGGGCTCCTGGGCTTCCTTCCTACTCTACCCCAAGAAAGCTCGTCAGGCCTCATCTGGGCGCCACCAAGGGGCTGCTCTCTCTGCTGCACTTGCCCCGTCCCTGCCGCCTACAATCTATGCAGCTCAGTGGTTACTGTGCTCCTGAGGGAGCATGGGCCTGCACCCCCAAACCCCAAAAGAGCACAGCTGCTAAACCACTATCAGGGATATCTGAAAAACAGAGAGTGGGAATTGGCAGAGAATGGCAAACGTCCAGATTTTCAGAAAGGGAAGGAAGTAGATTGCACTATCCTAGGCAGGCAAGCTTGACTTCACCTCCACATGCTGAGTGACTTCCCCATCAGCCCTTAGAGAGGGAAGACCCCAGCTGGAGAGGCCCAGGGCAGGTTCAACAATACAGCTGGAGCTGCCCAGAGGGACCAAGATCTGCATAAACGGAGGCATGGTCCACACTGACAAAACTCAATTCCTCAAATGGGACCCTCCAGGCAGAAATGAGAGCCAGAAGGGGGCTGAGACAGGGCAGGTAGGTGGGTGTCCATCTGCTGTGGAAAAGCTTGACAAATTGTAACCCATGAACATAATGGACCATCAGAAATGCATATGAAATGATGGCTATGAAGAATTCAGAGAAGCCGGGGAAGATTTAGATGAATGGATCCAGAGCGAGGTAAGTGGACCCGAGCAGAGGACCGCAACAAAAATGCTAATAAGAAAAACTGAAATGAAATTCAAGGGAATTCTAATGACCAATTCTGGTTCAAGGGAAGATCTGGGAACATGCACCTCCCTTCTTTCTCCTCAAAGAAGGGGAGCTACGGTGATGGGACATAGCAAATACTACAGAGGTGGCTGATGTGTTGGTTAATTTTGCTGAACTGCCTTGTAATTCTGATGGCCAAGCTTGGGCATGGAGAAGAGAGGAAAATGTGCACCTCCCTTCAGTGCAGATGTGGGGAGCCAAGGTTAAGGGATGTGAAAACCCACCATTTCTATAAATGTCTGCTGCAAGAGAAAGCTCGCTGGGGGGCAGCCGGGGAGGACGTTCAGAAATGACCACCATGTCAAAATAAAATGCATGAATAATGAAAAAGAAAAGAGATGCCTGAAGTACTCATTTTTTTTACAAGAGCCAGCATGAGATTACTGAGCATACAATAAGAGCCCTTTTTTTGGGCAGGGACAGAAGAGTTGAGGGTAGATTAGGGAAACCCTCAAGACCCCACATTTGGCAGAGGCTGGAATCACACTTGGGCCAAGATGGAAAGATGAGGCCTGCATAAAAGCTGCTGGCAGAGTCTGGCTGCAGACACCAGGGCACGGGCTTTCAAGAAGGGACAAGAGGGCCCTACTCAGGGACTGTTGGTGCTGGATGAAGGTAGTCAAGGCTTGCTGATCAAATCCCCAGATGACACAAAGCTGGAAGGGGTAGTTAATAAGAATGTTATTCAGAAGACAATACAGAAACACTTGGAGATACACTAGAATATAAGGCCTAATGTAAGGAGGTGATGTGAAACAGGGACAAATTCAGGTCTTTACGTTGAGGTTAACAAACCCCAGGGCAGGCATGTCAAGGGAATTCCAAGGAGGCGGCTCTGGGCAGTTAGTGGATGGCGGACCAACGTAAACTGAGGCAGCATGAACAGGAGCACAGGGGGCAAGAAAGAAGCGACAGCCTTGTCACGCCTCCTCCGAAGCCCGGTGAGAGGCCTGGACGCACGTCAGAGGACCTGGGTCTGCCCGGCCCCGAGCTTTGCCAACATTTCCCATGACTGATGGAAGGCTGAGCGGCAGTGAAGACACGCGATTCCATCTCTACTGGGAAATGTCAGCAGCCAGACCTTGAGATCTATCAAGAACTGGAAAACCTCATTTTGTTTCCGTTTTAATTTCTACATCTCCCGTCCTGTCCTACGAGGGCGGTCAGGATGACCCGGAGATGTCCGTGTGTGAAGTCACCGCCATGCAGACTACGCAAGGGGAGAGAACGCAGGGACGTGGCCAAGCCACAGACGGGACGGGCACTTGGCACATCTGCCTACTGGCCGAGAGCCCTGCCAGACACTGACTGGGACCAAGAAAGGGCCGTGCCTGCTTCAGTCGCCTCCTTCTGCCCCGTCTCAGCTCGCTAAGCAAAGAACACGAGGACGTCCAGTTGGGATGTAATGAGGCCGTGACTGTGCCCCAGCCAACCACTGCCGTGGGCGTGGACAGGTAAACAAGTGCTTCTGTTTACTGCGAACGTCTGAGCAGACACTTTATGTGTCATAGGACCAGGCCCTTAGAAGCCCTGGGGTGCAGGTGAGGGAACAGAACCCCAGAGAACCCAGGTGGCTTGCCCAGAATCGCAGAGAGGGAAAGCCTCTGTGGTGGGATCCAGCCCCGGCTCGTCCTGGGCTCTGGGCACACTGTCTACCCTGAAGCCACAAGGTTTCTTTTGCGTTTCCAAGTTTTACCTTGATTTAGCCGCAGCAGGTTTTCCAGAAAAACTTTTCTAGGTGCAATTCTGATAAATTCAATTTTGCTTTTAGTACCAATAGAGAAAAGTTTTCATTTAAAGGAGTCTCTTCAGGTCGTTCTGGTAGGCAGGTGAGCTCCCTTCCAGGAGGACCATCAGAGGAAATCCTAGTGGTTGGGGCGCTTGTGGTAAATGCTCTGGCCAAGAGGGGCCATCACTGTCCCCTTTGAGATGGAAGCAGAGCTGCAATTTCAGCCACGGGCAGCATGCCTGGTACCATGCTGGAATCCCTACAAAATACTAGACATTCCTGAAGGAAATGTGACATTTTCCAACATTTTTATCTTGGTAATTTGGTCTAATTTTAGATACCATGGGTCTGAAGGCAATGTCCAAGGACCAGCAGAGAGCTGAGAATTCTGGGCTTGAGATGCTAAGCCGGTGGGCAGTGTGGATGAGGAGCCTGGGGTCTGGGGTCCTGCTGTTGCTCATTCCAAGTCAATCATGCTTTTGTGAGTGTTAGTGTGTGTGTGTGTGCGTGTGTGTGTGTGCGTGTGCGTGTGTGTGTGCAGAGGGGAGCTGGTGTTGAGGGGCAGCTAGCACAGGATTCTAATCCAATGATGATAGCCCTTTTGGAGGCAAATGCATCGCTGAATGGCACCAGGTGCCAGCGTGCTCCTTCCCCATTTAGGACTCCAGGAGGATGTAGAGGGCTCCCCATGGACTGAGGCTGCTGTTTGTCCCCACGAAGGTCCCCTGCACGGAAGAAGCTGAGCGTGGTCCCAGGAGAGTGTGTGACACAGAAGGGATGCCAGCAAACCCTGAGACAGGAGGGACAGACTCTGCTCTGGGGTGGCCAGGGCTGGGCGGCCTTCCTTCTGTTATATGGGCAGGTTTCAGGATCCTAAGGCATGAAGCCCACTCGTGAACCTAGGGCAGTATGGCCTCAGTTTCCTACTCTGTAAAATGAGGGGGTGGGTCTACACCAGGGGTACTTAACCTGTGGCCTATGAACATTATAAAATATTTTGGTGACTATTAATAATCCTCTGAAATCTTCTGTATCTCACTGTTTGCATTTAGAGCCAGGCTTCTGAGAATCCCTGGATTGCTTTCCGGAATGGCCCAGGACCCCAAAATGCTGGCCCATCTGTCAGGGCCTTTGAGCTCAATACCAGTGGTATCAGCTATCCTAGAAACGCAGGATCCTGATGCCCAATGACCCACGGTGCAGGTCAAGTCTCCTCACTTGTCTTGGCTTCTGGTCACTTCTGCTCATTAATCTTCTCAACAGCAATCACTGTGCTGGTTTCATGACTGATTTGTGATGATCAAGTGACCCGGGCAGTCACGGGAGAGGCTTCGAGTGCTGAGAAGAGTGCAGTGATCTCTCCAGCCCTTTGGTGCTCCCATCGACCTTGGGGGCTCTGTGAGAATGGGGACTGCTGGGCCTTTGGATTCCCAGCCCCGGCACGTCACTCCCTGCAGATGACGGAACTACCACTTAATACATGTTGGTGAACAGAACTGGTCTGTGACCCTCCTGAGAAAGAGATCTCACAAAAGAGGAAAGAGGTGAAGGAACTGCAGTGAGAAGGTGAATGAGTGGGGGACCCCCGAGGAAAAACAGCCTCTCATGACAATGGCACCGTGAGGGAAGGACCAGAGCACTTTCTGCTCATGAAGGTAGCGCCAGGCCTGCTCCTGCAATCTGCACTGACAGATGGGCCTGCCGGGGTGGGGCAGGGTGAGCTGGGCCAGGCAGGGGGACGGTCTGTTCTCCTGACTCCAGAAACACACTGGGTGGGTGAAGGGCTTCTAGGCTGGAGAGCTTGGGAAGGGCTGGGGGCTCAGCTGGCGGGGCGAAGAAGGGCGAGGATGGTTTCTAAGAGGCTCCGGGAAGAGTCAGAGAGCCCTTGTTCTCATCTGGTGGCAGTGGCCAATCACACCAGATTCTCCGGCCAGCAAGCCCAGGGGCTGCAGCTGGGGGCTGCCCACCCCTGTCACAGGCCAGGGCCAGAGCTGGGCTCAGGATGGGGCTGCACGTGGCTGCTGCTTGTCTTCTGAGCTGGGCCTGGGCTTCCTCCGGGCACGGTCTGTCTACAGGCATCCGAGCACACAGGACAAGGTCCAGCTGAGGCAGGCGCCGGGCTCTGAGGCGTCCCTGGCAGCTGTGAGCTCTGTCCACCGGGCAGGCTCCTAGAGCTGTGAGGATGCCATACCTCTGGAAGGTAGCTGTGTTGCTGTGGTTAAGACCTGTCTGGGGGCCAGAGGGGAGCACGCGGAAGCGTCCTCCATCCACTGGGCAGGTGAGGGTCCTCTTGACGAGCTGTACCCATGTGGAAGAGAGTAGCACCATGATATGAGCTCTGCTAGCAGCTGCCCTGCCTGGAAGGCAGGCGGTGGGCACACCAGGCCCTGCGGCGGATGCTTCAGTTGGGGGAGGGACAGGCGCATGCTGTGAAAATGCTGGCTAGGCCTCGCTGGCAGGAGTACTCCGGCTCAGCTCCCTGATTCCGTGGAGGATCCTCTTCATGTGGCCCACTTTGGTCACCCCGAGGTCCTGAAAGCCAAAAGGAAAACCCACCATGGAACCTGGGAAGAGCAACCAGAAAGCCAGCCGGGAGCAGCCCAAGGCCCAGCCTGGTGCCATCAGGCTGCCTCGTCTGGTCCCCTGGGGCTGATGGGAGAAAAAGATAGGAGGAAACCCTGCAAAAGCGACCTCCTCACAGATGCCTAGGACATCACCGATGACGCCCCAGGTCCCCTGGCCCTCAAGGAACAAATCAGGTAGCACCATGTGGTCAGGAGACTTCGGTCCAGCTCCGCCTGAGGCTGCCCAGTCACCCTCACCTGGGCTGCTCCAGCCCCTACCCCGCAACCCTGTTGCCAGAGCACCGGCCCGGCCTCGTTCTAGGCACTCCGGGCCCTTTTCAGGCACACTGTCTCTTCCCATAGACTGGAAACTCCTGGAGGGCAGAGCCTGGGGCCCTGACCAAAAGCCCACCTGTGACCTGTGTGCCCCATGGGCAGAGCCAGGGACTCCCCCCAGGACGTGAACAATGGGAAAGTACCTTGAGGTCCCTCCGCTCAAGCTGCAGGAGCTCAGGGCCCCGGATGTCGTGGCGGATGAAGACATCTCTATACTCACAAAGACTGAGGTGCTCAAGCCAGGCCGCAACCTCCTCCGTGCCCCAGATGTGAACTGTCAGAGACGGAAAAGCAGGGGGGAGCTGAGAGAGGACCCCAGCGCGCCCAAAGCCTCAGGAGGAAGCAAAGGGAGCCCAGTGCCCACCACCCAGCGCCAAGGAGACAGACTGGGGGTGTCCGAGAGGCAAGGCAGGACCCCTCCCCGAGGGGCCACCGGCTCGCGAGTGGAATCGGTCCTCAGCTTCCAGGTCGTCCTTCCCCGCACCCACCAAGGCAGAAGTCGCCATCGTGCCCAGAGCCGAGGCTGGCTGCCAGGCCGGCTCTGACTTGGGGAGGGCATGGGCCTGGCCAGAGGCAGTGGTGCTTGTAGGCCCGTGACCGGATTTTTTTTCTTTTAAAGCGACCTCATCTGAAGGGTGGGGGGGCCTGTACAGGACACCTTTATAATCATTCAGTTGCAATGGAAAAGCAGAGCTTAAAAAACAACTAGAGGAGCCTCGGCTGGGCCTTTCTGAAGGGTTCTTGGAGACCCGCTTCAGAGCAGGCTCAGCTGGCAGACGACTTGGTCGTGGCTAAACACATGTCTGAGGGAAGCTGGACCGACGACAGTCGCTCACAGAACCGCAGGCTGTGGACCAGCATTTTTAAGAAGGAAAATCAGATGGCATAATCTTTGGGAGAGAAGCCCCTCACTCCGATTCCTCCAAGCAAAGGAGAGTGATTTCCTGAGAGACAGACGGTGGCAGCCCCAAGCCCAAAGCGGGGGTCAAATCTGAGGCCGGGGTGCACCCAGGGCCTTCAAGGGCCAATATGCCGGTCTGCTCCCAATGGCATCGGCAGTCTGGGTGCACCCACCCAGCAGGTGCACATTGATTCGAGGAGGGATGTGCCCAGAGGGAAATCATGGATCCCAACAAGAGGAAGAGGGAGCAGCAGGGCCTGGAGGACGCTCGTGGACCTGAGCCCCAAGGTCACTGTGATCTCCGAGGTTGCCAAGGTTGCCTCCTCTCCCCCCACCTGGGCGGACAGTGAAGGAAGCTCAGGAGGCCTCCTACCATGGGGTTGGGCAGGGCATCGCCCTCACACAGCACCCTCCCGGGGCATCTACGGGGCCTCGAGCCTGGAAACAAAATGTTAGCGGGAAGGTCTGGCCAACACAGTGAAGAGGTGCCAGTGGGGGTGGGGCCTGGGTGGGCAGGGGTGCGCGCGCTTGCGGGGGACTGGCTACCAGGGAGGCTGGTGCTGCTGCTGCTGCCACGGATTTCTTTGTTCTTGCTGATTTTCTCTTTTTTGAATTTGGTCACGAGGCGGAATTTGCCGCTGCGGCCGCGTTTGTTGAAGTCCAGTGCAGGATTCTGGGGGGCGAAAGCAGAGGAGGGGAGCGTAAGGTGACTGGCGGCCCATGGGGGCCGGAGGCATCGCCCACCACGCCGTCCATACCTCATCGTCACTGGGCTCCATGAGCTGCCACAGCCAGGGTATGTCGGCCAGTCTGCGCAGTTGGAGGTCCATGTCGGCCAGGGCTGCCCCGAGCTGCTCCTTGTGGGGTGGCTCAAGCTGCTGCACCGCGGCCGGGGAGAAGAAAGGACACGCCATTAGTGCTGGGAAGTTGGGGGGTGGGGCCCACGTGCCAGGGCTGGCCATCCGGATTGGATCGGTCTTTCTCACACTTGTTTCCTGGCCTCAGAAACAAACTGAATGGGTCCAGTGCAAGACCAAGCCCAGGGACTCCCCTTTGGGGTCTGCGAGGTGACCAGACCCCGCTCCACCCTGGTAAAGAGGGAAGTAAACAAGTCTTGTTTCAAATCCCACCTGGAATGAGCCCAGATGGTCTAGAACAGAGGTTCTCAACCTGTGGGTCGCGACTCCTTTGGGGGTTAAACGATCCTTTCACAGGGGTCACTGGGCTTGGTGGGGATGGGGGCAGCAAGGCCAGGAGCAGCTCTGTATTCCTGGGACAGGCCAGGCCCCAGTAATACTCTGGACAGGAGCCCGGCCTCTTCCCGGCCCCACCAGCGTCCTGGCCCTGGTGCCCACTCTCCTGCCCTGACACAAGGAGGGGTGGCAGTGTGAGGACCAGCTAATTCTCACTCTACGAGGAAGCCAACGGGCTCCGGACTATTCCTCTTTTCCAGGACTGGCAAAGTGAAATGGTTTCAGCATCCCCAGGGTGCAAGCCATCATCCCCAGTGTCTCAGGCACCCAAGCCCTGTACAGACTGGACATCACCATAGCTTTGCCCCGGGTCATACCCAGGGTATCATCACCCTCATGCTGTAGCTGAAGAAACCAAAGCTCAGAGACTTGGTGACTTGTGTAGGGTCACACTGCCTAACCGTGTGCAGGTGAGATTCCGGCCTGTTTTGTCTTCCTGATTCTGACCCAGGTTCCACCCGGGAATGGGCCCTTCCCTACGTACCAGGGCCATCTTCCCAGTGAGCAGCAGCTCGGTCTCGTTGTGGAGGGCACGGATGTTGTTCACCATCTCCAGGACAAAAGTGCAGTTTAGCCCCTGGAGAGGAGCAACAGGTTGTGTGAGGGGCCTGGGAGCGGGTCTGAGGGGCCATGGTGGCAAAGCTGGGGGCGTGGGAGCAAGGACGTACCTCGGTGGCCTTGGATTTCCCATAGACTCTATTGAGCGATTTGGAGCTGGCATTGACGGCATGGGCTAGCTCGTGCTCCATGTCTCGACAAGACTGGGCTATTTCCTGGATGCTAGAGAGAGAGAGGGGGACGCAGGCATCCTGTTAGGCCCGAGCCAGGCACAGGTGCGCTGGGGACAACCCCTGGGAATCCTGTTGCCAAGTTATATCAAACTGAGTGCTGGCCCAGGGCACAGAAAGACACCCATGGTGGTTTCCACTCAGAGTTAAGTCTGGACGCTTGGGTCACAGCAGCCCAGAGTCCCCTGGGCCCAAACGGGGATCCCTGTATCTATGGCAACCTCAAATGAAGTCCTTCAGAAATTGGAGAGAGGGGCAATAGGGTGGCCAAAGGTCTTAGCCAACACAAATAGGCCTAGGGGCACACCTCCCACACCTGCACCCTGGGCCTGCCCCGCCCCCAAAAGAAAAGATGGGCAGTTTTTCTTTATTTTAATCCTTTACTAAATTAGGTTTAGGAAACATTGAGAGCAAGAGATGCTCCGGCCAGCACAGATCCAGCAGAGGAGGAGGTAGGGGACCACTCCGTGTCTCAGGGCCAGCCTATCTGCCCCACACCCCAGGCAGCATGGGAACCCAGGCCCCAGGAGGAGGGGGCTGCTGAGAGTGAGCAAAGACCACCTGTGGATGAGGGTGCCCGCTGCCTGGCCAAACTGATGCATCTGTGCGGACTCCTCTTCAGACATGATCTCGGGGTGCAGGGAGAAGGAGGGAGGGCGTGAGAGCTCGCCTTTCTGCTTATCTTCCCAAGATTTGAGGGTACTTTCAAATGCCTAGAATGCAAAGGGATTGGGTGCTGTGCCACTGCCCCCCCTGCTACTTCTGGAGAGGCCAAGGACACTCCTCACAAAGGGCTAGTGTCAGCGTTCTTGAGGACTGTGGGCTGGGCTGCCCTTTCCAGGAGGGCTTGACACACTGCCCGTCCTTGCTGTCCCCCTGGCCATCTTTTCCCTGCACCAACCCCTTCTGGAACCGTGACCAAACCCACTGTCACTGTTCCTGTTTGGGGCCTCCCTCTCTGTACTGTACTAGCTCTCTGTCCCTTGAAGGGCAGGGCTGTCTCTGCTTTGCTTGGCACAAAGTAACAAATGCTTTCTATTTCCTCTCTAAAGTATGATGTGGGCACCCAGAAGAGGGCAATGGCCCTGCGGCCTACACTGAGATGGTGGCAATGATCTCAGAGGTTCCTGGCCTGGTCCCCTCCTCACCCCCATTTTTGCCTGAAGAAAGCCAGAACAAATCGCTTCACCATGTTGGCAAACAGGGTAAAAACCAACTGAGGCCAGTGGCACTGCTGCTTGGACTTCCCATGGGTCGCCCTTCTGTTGGGATCATGCCGGGCACAAAGTCCAGTGCTGCTGCGCTCCTTAGGCCTAAGAGCCTAAGGAGGGTGGGGGACAAGCCATGTCATGCCCTGGGGGCTGGCCCTGACTCCCTTACCCCCAGCTTATGCTGCAGGGAGACTCTAAGGGAGCTATGAGAACCCAAGAGGAAGATCAAAGACCCTCCCGGGGGGTGGGTAGTGGGGCGACCCCTGCCAGGGTGAGCGAAGCAGAGCAGCTGGCCAGGCCCCGCCTCGCCAGCAGGACGCAGCCTTTGATCCCCAGGGGAAGCTGTTTCTGCGGTAAAGCCTGAGAGAGAAGTCCGCTTGGAAGAGGCTGGTCTTACCCGATCCCTGGTCAGAGTCTGTGCCCGGTTCTTGTGGACAATTTGGATGTAGCCGGGGGGCTGGATCCAAGCCTCTCCATCCACCTGCACCGGGACGCCTTCGTCGCCCAGGATGGCAATCTTCACAGTCCGACACTGGGGAAGACGGCAGACACAACCCTGGCTGCGGATAGCCAGCTGGCGAGGGCTCCCCCTTTGCCCAGGTTCCCCTGCAGGGCCCTGGCTGATATTCCTTGGCCACAGCCTTCTCGTCCTTTTCTGGGTCTTCAAAGGCAAAGCTCATGTGGGCAGGGACCCTCTCGTGAGGAAATGAGAATCCCACCCTGGAGGCCCTGCTAGTTCTGCTGACTCTGTCGTCACTACAAGGCCCCAATTCCAGGCTCATGTGGCTGGCCACCACATTCACCCCACTCCATCACTGCGACTTTCCTACCAAGTGCTGAATGGCATGTATTTATGTTTTAAATTAAGATGGAATTCCTATGTGCTTTGCTTTTATAAATGTTTAAAACTGGGACAGCCCTTGACAAAACTGGAGACACTCATTAAAAACCAAACCAAAGAAGGCCCCAGGACCCCAGGGGATGGGGAAATCTGACGATGGGGACCACGCTGCCCAGATGGCCGCCAGCACTGCCCTGGAATGCTGGGGATAGGTGAGGAGGCTCCTCTCCCTACTGGGATTCTTTCAGGTCCTGGGCTGGGGAAGAACAAGGCAGAATCTGGTCAAACATCCCAGGACCAGGCCTGCTGGGACCCAGGCTCACAGACCTTGAGCTGGAAGGGGCCCAGAGAGGGGAAGCGACTGGCCCAAAGTCACACAGGCAGGATGTCCAAGCTGGACACTGCTCCTCCCCTCTGACCCCAGCACACCTGCTATCAACTCGTCTCCATGGGCAGGGATGGGCAAGGACCAGGACAGCGGCTACTCCACTGATGCCTAATGTCAACCCCAATCTGGGGTGAGGGTTCCTAAGCCTCCAAAGGTCAAACCACGCACAGTAACAGGTAGGGGCAGCGGCTGCCCCCAGCCCCAGGAGCCCTGGGACCTGTGTTTCAAGCCTGGCCTTGCCACTGAGCCGTCCTGGGGCTGACCTTCAGGAGATCTCGCTCATGCACCCAGTTTGGCCACTGTTGGGAACGGCCTTGGGCGTGGGTAGCAGGAGGTGGGAAGCCCTGACCTCTAACATTCACCTTACAAAGTGACTTTTTCTTTCTTGGACGTTAGACTTTGACACAAACAGTTTTTTAAAACGTATTTATCTGTTTACTAAGAACAACGTGTTTCCTCCAAATACGATTCTGGCATAATTACCTGGGCAATCCGGTGGTGCTGCAGATTAATGACCCGGGAGACGGCCATCTGCATGCTGCCAAAGACAGCCACCACTTCCAAGACCTTGTCATCGAAGGATGGAGCTGTGAAGGTCTGAAAGGGAGGCCGATGCTGCAGTGAGTGGACGGTCAAGGCCGCCTGCCCTTCCCACTTCTCCCAGAGGTCTCTGGGGTGTAGAGGGGCAATGAGGACACACACTGCACGGAAGGGACACTGGAGGTGAGGGTAAGCAGCAGGGGAGGGACGTGGTCTTGCCCCTTTAAGGGGAAGCAGAGGCTGAAAGCTCATCACAATCCCTTCAGCCAAGAAGCCCTGATTCCGACCCTCCAGGGTGCACAGGGCCAGGAAGGAGCGGGGTAGAGAAATTTGAAAAGGTCCAGTTTGGGCTCAGTGCTCTTCCAGGCCAGAAAGCATCACTGGTCATGTGATACAAGGGTGGGCCCAGGGGGACTGCCCTACCCATCCTGGGGCAGTGGGGGGGCCCAGGACCCCCCACAGGGCCTGCATACTAAAGGCTGAGCACATTGAATGAAGGGGGGCCAGTGAAGAGGGAGAGGAAGGGAGCTCCAGGTACTGGGAACCCTGATATCTGACAATCCCGGGGTCCCTGGGCCCGTTACAGGAGGTGGAACAGATGTCAGATGGCAAGTGGGTGGTGAGGGAGTGGAGGCAGGTGGAGGCGGTGGCAAGGCCAAGAGGAGGCTTTCTTAAAGGGTGGGGGCTTGAAGCAAGAGAAGGGGGCAGGGAGACTGGGAGAAGGAGCCACACGAAGCGGGGGTTGAGAGGAGGAGCGTCTCTGGCTTTTAGCAGCTGCTGAGGGGCTCCAGACCGAGGCCAAGAGCCCCCCTTTGGCAGGTACCCCTCTAACGCGCTCCTAACCGAGCCAGGCCCCCACTTACGTCATCTTCCTTGGTGCCTCCCCAGAAGTTGGTGCCTCCGGCATAGCTGGGGATGTTGAGGACAGCGATGCCCTGAAGGCTGGGCAGCGGGATGGGACGCCCGTCACACTAAGCAGAGTAGATGGAGAGGGGACAGAAAGACAAATCACTTCAAGACCAAACAGACTGCTGCAGCTGGGATGAGGCCTTGGGGCAGAGACCCAGGCCCCAGGAGGGCCCTCAGAGCCTGGCTATCAGGCAGACCACAAGAGCCAAGCGGGAGCAGCAGGAGTGGGGGAGGGGGGAGCGGGAAGGGACTGCACTGCCCTGAGGTCAGAACCAGCCTCCTCCTCCCACCTGTATCAGTCAACGAACAGGCACTGACAAAGTGGGGACAATGAGGGGGGCACCAAGCATCTCAATGGAGAAGCAGATGCGGCTCAGGACCAATCTACAGCATCAAGGGAATAAACACAGAGAAAAGGAGGGAGACTCCAGGCCACACAATAGAAAGCCTCTGGCAATGACTGAACAGGCACGTGCCAAGGTCAGATCCCTAGGGCTGATGGACTGAAGGGAGGGGAGACAAACCAGCGAGCCTAGGGAGGGGCGAGTGGTGCTGAGGCCTCAGGCCAGCTGGAGCTGAGGGAGTGCAGAGAAGGGGCTAGACTATGTCGTCTTTGTAAGTCACCCCAGGGAACAGGGATGCACAGGGTGGGTGGACTGGGCTGCAGGAAGCCTGTCACCCCACGTCAAGTCAAGGGACGGATGCCCCCCTGGGATGAGCAGGCCGACGTCAGGGGAAGGACCTTCCTTCTCACCTCCAGCAAGACCTTCTGCTCCAAGTTTCTGTACGTGCGATGAAGCAATTCCTTTGTCCCCAGCACCCCATACCACATCATATTCTTGGTACGGCTCCTGAGAAGGGAAAATGGAACAAGAGTGAGCTATGCCTGTGTGCCCACAGCCACGCCCATACGCCCAATGCCACCACTGACCAGAGGCCCATGGGAAGGCTTCCCTGCCAGTTTCCATGCTCACACTCACGGCCCTCATCTAAAGACTCCGAGGATGGATGGCGGGAGAAGAGGGGTCAAGTAAGAAGGGCCCTCCCTCCCTACTCTGGGGACGAAGCACATGCGCTAAATGAGTCGTTCCTGCTTTGCGAGAGTTTTCAGACAACACCCCAAGAATCACTTTTAATGATGGATAGGGGCCTTTCTTTTGTTCAGTAAACATTTATTTATTAAACACTAAACATGTGCCAGGCACTGAGCTAAGTACTGAGGATACAAAGATAGGAAAAACCCCACGGGGTCCCTGCCCTCAAGGAGTGCACAGGCTAATGGGAGAGATGGAGTGTGAACAGCGAGACACAAAAAAGCACATGCCCAGAGTACATGGAAGGTCATCTACACGGGGAAGAGCAGGATGGGAAAGGCTTTTGTATTTTCTTAATATTGTTATTTATTTTTAACTCTTCTTTCCTTTTTAAATTTTGAGTTCCAAATTCTCTCCTTTGCTCCCACCACCACCCACTGAGAAAGCAATTTATCAATTACACATGTGAAATCATGTAAAACATATTTCTATGTGACCCATGTTGCAAAAAAGAAAAATGTAAAAAGTGAGACAATTATACTTCACTTTACACTCAGAGTTCTTCTATTCTCTCTCTGAAGGGGGAAAATATTTTTTGTCACGAGTCTTTTGGAGCTGTCTTAGACCCCTGCACTCATCAGAGTAGCCAAGCCGTTCACAGTGGATCATCCTCACAATGTTGCTGTTACTACGCACACCGACCTCCTGGTTCTCCTCCCTTCTCTCCGCATCCGTTCATACAGGTCTTCTCCCAGGCCCCCGTCACTTCCGACAGCACAACATCACACACCATCATTTGTTCAGCCCTTCCCCAACTGATGGGCATCCCCTCAACGTCCAGTTCTTGGCCGCAACAAAAAGAGTTACTATAAACACTTTTGTACAAGTGGGTCCTTCTTTGCTCTCTTCAGGACACGGGCCCAGTACTGTTGGGTATGCAGTTTTATAGCTCTTTGGACACAGTTCCAAATTAATCTCCAGAAGGGTTGCATCAGTCAGACTACTCCGCCAGCAGTTCATCAATAGACCTTTCGTCCCTCATTCCCTCCAACAGTTGTCATTTCTGATAGGTGTGAAGTGGTACCTCAGAATTGTTCTAATTTGCATTTCTCTAATTGACAGTATTTGTATTGATTCATTTGACTATAGACAGCTTTGGTGTCTTTGAAAACTACCTGTTTGTGTCCTCTGACCATCTACCAATTAGGGAAAGGCTCTTATTTTCATGAATTTCATTCAGTTTCCTATCTATTTGAGAAATGAAGACTTTATCAGAGAAACTTGCTGTAAATTTTTTTGATGTAACTTCATTCGTTGTCTTATGGCAGCTTTTAGCAAATGTACTTTCCCTGATTATTTCTTTCAATTAGGTCTAATTTTGCTTTTGCTTCATCTAAGGTCATGATCACCACTACTCTCCTCATCACTTCAGCTGAAGCATATCGGACTCTTCTCCAGCCCTTCGTTTTAAATGTGTGTGTCTTTCTGTTTCAAGGGTGTCTCTGGTTTCCAATCCATTTTGCTACTTGTTTCCATTCTGCGGGTAAATTTGTTCCATTCATATTCAGTTACGATCATCAACTTGGGGATCATTCCATTTTCCTGTTTATCCTTCTCTCTTTTCATCCTGTCCCTCCCTAAAAGTCTGCCTTACTTGTGACCACTCCTCCCCCAATCCTCCCTCCTCCGTATCATTCTCTTCTCCTCCTATCTCCCCAATGGGTAAGACAGAGTTCTATATCCAACAGTGTGTGTGTTTATATACACACTACTTTCTTTGAACCAATTCCAATGTGAGGTTCAAGCATTGCCCATCCCCCATGATGTGCGCCATGCCCCCTGTGTGCCTCCTTTCTGTGAGAAAATTTGCCGCGTTCTATCTCTCCTTCTGCCCTTCTCCCGGTGCTTCCTTGTTTGTTCCCCCGACATTCATTCCAACATAATCAACTCACCTTCATACCCTCTGTCTATGCAGATTCCTTCTAAATGCCCTAAAAAAAGTAAAGTTCTTAGGAGTTACAGGCATCATCTTCTCATACAGGAATGTAAACAGTTTAACTTTACGGAGTCCTTAGGATTTCTCTTTTACATCTCCCTCTTTATGCTTCGAGTCTGCTTGTTTGAATGTCACATTTTCTATTCAGCTCTCATCTTTCCATCTTGCCCAATTCTAATTTTTAAGGAATTATTTTCTCCAGTGAGCTTTTGCACCTCTTTTTCCACTTGACCAATTCTGCTTTTCTAAGGCGTTCATTCCTTCAGTGAATTTTTGTACCCCTTTCACCATTAGACCAATTCTGTTTTCCAAGGTGTTATTTTCTTCACTAGTTTTTATGCCTCTTTTACTAAACTGTTAACTCTCTTTTCATAATTTTATTGCATCACTCTCATTTCTTTTCCCAGTTTTTCTTCTACCACTCTCATCTCTTTCTTGAACTCTTCTAGGAATTCTTGTTGGGTAATTTTTCTTTAAGGCTTTACTTTGCTGTCTTCTTCCAAGCATGTGTCTTGGTCTTATCTGCCACTGTAGTAACTTTTTGTTTTATTTTTCTTTTTTGCTTTCTTGGAGGGGGGAAGATATGGCAATTGGGGTTGACTGACTTGCCCAAGGTCACACGGCTAGTTTTGTATTAAGTGTCTGAGGCCAGATTTGAACTCAGGTCCTCCTGACTCCAATGCTGGTGCTCTATTCACTGTACCACCAGCCACGCCTGCAGTAACTTTTTGTAGCCAAGTTCTTTGTTGTTGTTTGCTCATTTCCAGTCTTTTTCTTCAATTTGAACTTTATGTTAAAATCAGGCTTTTCTCATCCGGGGGTGGTAAGATACTGTCCCAAGTTTCAGGCTTTTCTATGCTGCTGTGCTTCCAAGACAGTGTGATCTAGGGAGAAGTATGGTCACCGCTCTCCTAGTCTGTGCTATGGTCTTTACCCAGGAAGCATTCTTGCTCCTTTGTGACCAAACCCAGAGCTCCTCTCTGCCCTGAAACTGTGACACAGAACTGTGTATGGGCAACAGAGTTGCCAATCAACACCAGTTGTACTCAGGGCCAAAGGGCCACCTTCAGGTCCCACACCTGGTGCTCCTGCTGAGTTCTGTGCTGGTGTTCCTCTTGGTGTTACAGACCTTTCCTGCAGATCTCCTAAGCTGTCTAATGCTGGAAAAATGTCTCCCTGACCTTTTATTGGTGCTGCCACTCCAAGATTTGACTTGAGGAGTTATTATAAAGTCATTTGGAGGGGAATATTGGGAGAGTTCTGGGTCTTGGCCTGTACTCTGCCATCTTAGCTCCCTAGGCCAAGGTGCCAATGGGGTAACCAGTGGGGAATGAAGAAGACCCATCAGTCTCCATGTAACACCAAACATCTGGTCGCCCTTCTCAAAGACAAGCTTAGGCAAGTCAGCAAGTTTCCATCCACAGTGACTGTGGTGGGATGACCTCAAGCAGGCAGACCTCAATGCCTGAGGTCACACTTTTAACTCATGGTCTCACTTGTTTTCACAAGACAGACCCTGAACTGGGCCTCATTTCTTTGGACCGGGACCAATTTGCACAGATATGGAACCATGTCTCACACAAACAAACACCTTTGGAAGCGGGGAAGATGCAGTGTTTTGTCTGAAGCAGATGGAAGGAGGGTTGTATAAAGAGCCTCATTGAGGCAGCCAGGTGAGACAGGAGGCAGAGTGCTGGATTTGAGTTCAAATCCAAATCTTAGGATACATGAAAACTTTGGGGATATAAAGTGGTCTCTGGCACAAAAACAGCTCTGCAATGAGGAAGACCTGGGTTCCACTCCTATCCCTGAGCCTTCCTGGCTACGTGCAGGACTCATTTTCCATGTCTTTCAAAGGAGAACAATGGTCCTTGGTACTGCCCTTGGAGTCGCCGGGAGGGAAGGCTGATCTTAGATCTCACTGGCTCAAGACGTGTCACTGCCATTACCCTACGTGAGAAGCGATTACTCTAATGAGCATCCTAGGCTCGGGGAACCTTCTCAATGCCTTGCACATCTTGCCTGTAGCAAGTGCCCATGGATTCGACTGATTTGTTCTAAAATCCCTTTGTCCTGAAAAAAGCTGCTCTAGCAGCATGTGGGCTCTGGGGCTGCCCTGGGCCATGTGACTGAGAGCCCTGGGGATGTGGCTACACAGGGGACTCTCACCTACCTGCACTTCTCTGGGTGTTCATCACGCTTGTTATTGAAATCCAGGGAGATCTTTGCATCAAGTCCAATTCCAAAATAGTTATTCATGACACATTTCTCTGTATAACACTCTCTGTAAAAAATAAAACCAATTAATTAAATACTCCTAAGAAGCTCCCAAGGCTCAATCATGTCCCTCCATGACTTAATGGTGGATGGCCTCTTGACCCCAGGGCATGACCTCTTTAAGTCCACAGACTTACAGACAGGCTTTACTACCCAGTGGCTGCCCTAGCCAGTGTGGTCACAGGACCTCCCCCTCTACCTCCCTCCTCTTTTCCAGCCAGGATGTTGCTGTTGCTACCTAGGGTCTGTCCCTCCTTCTTCCCATTCACCCCCAACCCAAGCCCTAACCCTAAATGCCAGGGTTGCAGATATGGGGGTCTTATTCTGGGAACCCTGGGCTGCAGGTTTTTCCTTCTCTCCATTTGAGCCTAGGCTCCTCAGAATCTTTAGTATAAAGCACAACAGCATCCTCCTAAGCCAATGTGGAGGCCCAGCCACAGTCATTACCATGGGGCTGGGCAGCTCATTCCTCCAGCCCTTGTTGATGTTTATCCTGTATCTTTCAATAATGCCTCCCCTTTGCTCCATATACTCACAAATTTTCTGGCTCAGTGTTAAAGGGATCTGCGTTGATTAGCAAGCGACTGATGACTGAGCCCCCAGGTAAGGAACCAGACATCCCGGCCCGGATATCTGCAAGGGAAGGGGAGGGGATGAGCATCACCAAACACAAGATGTGCCCCCTCGGAGGCTGCGAGTTCATCACCACGCGGACGATGATAAAGAGACATCCATGTTATGAACATTCCGGTTTGGGAGACCAAGAACACCACCAGCAAACAAACGGGGATGGCTCAGCAGTGGGGGTGGAGGGGTGCTGATGCCTCTGGCTAAGGGAAGCTCCTGCAAACACTTTCACGGGGATGAAAGGACCTCAAAACTTGTGGCTAGGTCTAACATTCTGTAATTCTGCAAGTCTTACATTTCCAAACAAGCTTTCTTCTGAAAATACCCAAACTTTTCTGAAGATTTCTCAAGCTTTCTGTTTTCCATGGAGAATGTTGGGGAAAGAGTCTTTCCACTTATATCCTCACACACAACTTGTGAAAACATGTGATTTTAGAAGGCCCCTTTCTTTTTGTACTTGGAAGGATCCTTGCTTTTGATGTTCCTCCAATGAAGGTCACAACCTTCCAGGCTTTCTCGTGCTGCAAGATTCAAGTGGATGTCAGCGGGTGAAGCCTTCATGAAGAATCGATCCACTACATGGGAAGCCTCCCTCTCAACTCCCCTCCGATTTAGAGAAGGCACCGCCACCAGAGCCTGTGTGCTTCTGTCGCTTCTTTCTGCATACACAGCCCACCTTCTTTAGAGACATACATTTCTGATCATGCCTGTTAGACACCTTCACACATGCAGGACATCATTGGGAAAACGCTGGAGTTCACTTATGCCCACACGCATCCCTTCCATTCTCCTTCGTATTAGCCATAACGGACTCTTCTGTCACTGTAGAATCACATGACTCAAAGATAGAGCGCCACCAAGAAAATGCTAGCGTTAACAAGATGGGTTTTTGTGGCGGCAAGCTGTGTGTGATCATCAAGAACAGCACATGCTTTCTTAAATGCACCTCAGCCCTTTGTCCTCCTCCGTTCCAGGCCCATCTCACTGTCCAAGGTGTATGAACTGACAGATTTAACTCGGCGCGTGTGGCTGCGTGCCACAGTGCGGTCGATGTGTGTTTTCATCCAGTTGGTTTTCCTGTGTGGACAATTAGACCAATTCATTTCACACTGTTCTCTGACTCCTGACACCATGGGACTTGAAGTCATTGGTATATGTGGTATCTGGAGAACCTCTCACCACCAACAGGGAATCAAAAAGACCTTCCCAGCTCCAGACAACTGTTTTACTCGGTGAAGTTCTCCCTGGTTCTGAAACCTCGCATGGGCTCTGCTCTTCCTGCTCAGTGGAGTCTGTAGTGGACGCTTTATAACTGTCTGCTCTCCTCCACATTTGCTAAGTCAGGTGAAAGCTCCTGAGAAGGAAGCCCTCAGCTCCACACCCAGTTCCACATTCCAGGATCAGCAGAAACAGCCCCTAGGGTGGCTCCATCCTGCACCACCGACCCCTCTGTGATGCCTGGTGCCTCCTGCCCACCAACCAGGCCCTTCTTTGGTCTTGGCTCTTCAGGTGAAGATTCTCTTTCCCATCACTTGGTAGAGCCTGTCCCAGGACAAGTTTGGTGGGGAATTCAAACTGAAACCAGACTGAGGAATTCAGTATTAACGACGCTGCTCATGTCTCTAAAACACACCCTTCTTTATCTCCTCTGATTTTTTTCTCATAGGTTTTCCCTGTACTTCTCTGTGCACATGAACTTCCAAAGTCTACCTCTACCTGGAGGGCCCTCTAGCCTATCCTGTAAGCAGGTAAATGGTGTCAAAGCAAGGCATCAATAGCCCCTGGCGAGCCTGGGCACGTTGGAAGACAACTCTGCCCATCCTGCCACCTCAGCACTATGCAGCTTTCCTGGAAAACAGCAGAGTGGAGGGTCACCAGGACATCAGGCTGGTGTCCTGCAGGCTGGGACTGCTCCTAAGTCCATGTCACTCCCCACTGCTTCTGTCTCGGCTCACCTGGACCCCAGCTCTGACCTCTGGGTCCTTGCTCACCAATGCCAACTAAGAACAGACCCCAAAGGATATCTGTGACTCACAGAGGATGGGCCCCCTGGTACCAAGAGAAGGACAGGGCTCTGGGGCACAATGGTCCCCTTATGGACTGGTGGCTATCTTCCAGCCAAGCTCTGAGGTCTGAAGAGGTGTTCTGGGAAGAAGGACAGTGGGTGGCTAAGTCACAAAGAAGCTTGGAAGGCCAGTCTCACCCCAAACAGAGCAGGAGCCCAAACCACAATAAGAGAGACAGAAGCTCATGTCAGCCCAAGGAATGGAGAGCTCCCACTGGCCCCAAGGCTTGTCCCCAAGGGCTGTGCTCTGAGGGTGCCTGCCCTTCCTCCCACCTGGGCATGGCTTCATCCTCCCAAGTGTCTGCTTGGCGGAGGGCAGAGGAGACACCTGCTGGCTTTGCCTTCAAATCCCTAGGCACCCCTGGTTTTCTGCACTGTACAGAGTCATTGATGAGGATTCTGGGGAAGTGGCACCATAGGGAATATGGCAGGCAAAGGAACTACCTCAGGACAACTAGGTCTGGAGCTAGGCCTCTCCTTTAGGGAGCGGGAATTTCCCTGTGAAGACCAGTTAGGCATGCCTGACCTTTCTGTGGAAGATCTCAAGGTCCGGTCAGACCTATGGCCTCAAGGATCCTGACAGAATCTGTCCAAAGTAGAAAGGGGGCAAGACATGTCTTCCCTTGACAGGTGGAGAAAGAAGGCCTGAGAAGGGAATGGCTTTCCCCAAAGCCCAGGGAGCAAGCCTGCATGTGGTCAATGGCAGGCACTGACTAATGATGCCTGCCTCCATCGGGCGCCAGCCCCAGAAGATGGTCTTTCTTCAAGGAGAGGACTTTCGCTGCAGTGACAGGTGACTTCAGGGATCCTTTCTCACAATCTGTCCCCATATTTTGGCTCCAGCTTTGGGCCATGCAGATGGAGGGTGGCTCTTCTCTCCCCCTGGCTGGGAGCAGTCATCCCGCCAGCCTACCCCCTAACCCCACCTCTCGCCAGGCAAGCAGAGCCCTGCTCGGCCTGATGCTGCTGCCAACTCTGAGCTGGCCGTGGGAGATGCTCACACTCACTTGGGTACAGAATCTTTGTGTTCAGGACTGGCAAGCTGTCACGGTTTCCCGTCTGGGGAGGAAGCGAGGCCGAGCTGCCCAGTGACAAACTTCCTTTGTTTATGAGCTTTTCACAAGGGGATTTCGACACTGGAAGAAACAACAGAAAAACAAGTGTTAAAAATAGGACATTACTGAAAGGCTGCAGTGTTTTTTTAAAAGCCCTCTGAGCTCTTCCCTGAGGGAGCCCTTGGGGCCAAAGGAATGGAGACAGAAGGCTGGACATGACACAGAAGATGGGGGCTCAGCCCGGGCCCACATGCTGGGCACCAGGGTGGTTAGTCTGTCAGCCCCATTCTATTCTACCCAGAGATGACATGCTGGGCTCCTCAGTAGTGCCTTCCTCGGGTGCTCAGGAAGGCTCTGGGGATGGTAGAAGTGTTCAAGCAGAAACTCATGGGCTCTTTGGGAAGGGGCCTATCAGGAAGCCTCAATCTTCTGCCTGGGCTCAGGTGCCAAGATCTGGGCCATGCACAGACGTGGGAAGTGACAATGGTACCTTTACGGTGGCTCCTCCCTCGGGAGACGCTGCCGTTGCCACCGTGAGATGACTGCAGTGGGGGTTTGTCTTCTGCCTTAGGTTCTCGGCCTTCAGTAGTGGCAGAGAGCCCCAAGAGGAAGCCTTCCTGCTCCTGGGTCTGGGCATTCTGCTCATCCACAGCTAGGTAACAGAAGAAGAAAAGAAGTGAGGACAGAGCAAGCCTGGGAGCAGACGGCAAAGCCCGTGATGTGAGCTGGGGATGGTGTTGCTGTGGATGAGGCTGCAGAGACCTCTAGAGAGCCCGGAAAGGCTATTTCAACAGTGTTAACATGAGGGAATGAAAGTGGCTGATTGCCACAGGCCCAATGGGGCTGAGATGCCGCTGGGCATGGAGGTGACTGAATGAAGCCCAGGTGTCCTGGGACCATGGAAGTTGCATGGCACCCGCTCTGAGGGTGGGCCGGGCCCTCCTCTCATATGTGGTCTTGTGAAGCCCATGGCAGAGAGCCATAGGGAACAGGCAAGCAAAGGTAGGGACAAGGGACAGGATGCCCTCCACCACACAGGGCTGGGAATCCGAGCTTGCAGGCCCTCGGAGGCACCGGGGCTGACCCTATCCTGAACAGGAGGCCCCCACGAAGTGTCCCGGCTGCCCAGCCACGTGGAGACAGCGTGGCCCCTTAGGGAGTTTTTCTGCCACCAAGGGTAACTAGACTGGAACTGTGGGAAAATTGTTTCCTCATCTGTAAAACTGGGATGATGTTCCCCATGGAGCCAAGGCTCAAGAGGGGACCCCAGGGACTGCAAACACATACGTGTGGCGGGTGGTGTGGCATGGCCAGACTGCAGAGAAGGAGCAGGGCCTGACCAGGCATTTCAGGGGTACAAGGGGCTCTCTTTGCCCTGGCAGTGTGTCATCTCTGCCACCAACAGTTAAGAGAGGTGGTCCGAGCCCAGAGGGTCTGAGGGATATGCCCACAGCCTGGGTGTTCCCAACTGGTCATGCTGCTTCTCATAAGGAAGGTCTGTCTGACTGGGACTATATGGGAAAGGCATGTTTTATTTTTTGTGGGATCTCTTGGGATGGCCAGCTCTGGATGCCAGGGTCATTGCTGGCAGCTCTGGGAGACGTGGGCTGGGCTGGGCTTGGGCACCCTCTGCACACCCACATTTAGAGGAAAGCATCTGCAAGGATACAGGGGCTAATGTCTGCCTGGATTAGGGTCAATGATCCCTCCTTGGGCTGCGCAAAGCTTCCTGAGGGTGGGGAGGGGGCATGAGGCAGGCTACCTTTCTCTGCATGTTCTATGATCTGACGGATAGCTTTCTTCAGGCTGTTGGCTCGTAACATGAGCTGTTCTCGAGGCCGGAATATCTGGGGCCGCGCTGGGCAGGCTGGCCCTATAGAGCGGTCAGTGGAGGAGGCGCAGACCCTGCCGGAGCCGTCGCCGTCTTCCATCTCTTCTGCAATGGTGGGAGGAGGGTTGGGCAGGGAGGAGGAAGCCTGGGACTCATCGTTCAGCGTCTTGAGGAGAGAATCCAGCTTCTCTTTGAGCACAGAGCACTGAAAGAAGGAAGCAGAGAGCCTCAGAGCTTGCAGAGGACCCTGGCTCCAACCCGCCGGCCACCATGCGCTACCCCCTCTGTCACGTTTACCTTCCTGGCCATGACTTCGGACTCCTCGGAGCCCTCTGTGGCTTTCTCGTACGCCTTCCCCACTCGCGCCACAAAGTCCTTCACAGTTTCACAGAGCACCCTGCAAAGAAGAAGAGCGGGGGCTGTGGGATGGGGGCCGTGGGATGGGGGCCATGGGCATGCAGGCTTCATTCCAGAGGGCCCCACCCCCAGCCCCTGTGCCTCTCCTTGTGCTGCTCATGGGCACGTACTTGGCGGAAGAGATGACCACAGAATGCTGATCCGAAGTCAAGATTTTGGACAAGTGAGCAGCCACTGAGTCTTCATAGAAGAGAATCTGCTGGACCTGGAGAAGCAGAGACACAAGGTGAGAGTGGGGTGCAGAGCCGCTGGCTCTATGCTCCCCTGGGAAGTCTTGGCCTTGCTACAGCTCCAGCACTGGTGGCCCAGGGCAGGCCTACCTCCTGCTCTGGGTGGCAGATCACCAAACCCAATGGCTGCTCTGCCCCTGCGGAGGGCTGTTCTGCCACGGGAAGGCACCATCAGTATAAGATGGGCCAACCTCCAGCCTGACGGAGGCCTACCCGCTGCCCCAAAGGGACAGCAGCACAGTCCTTGGCACACTGAGAGCCCAGGCCTGCCGCCTGCTCTCCCAGCCCTGCAGAGGGTGGTTCTGGGTTCTGATCAGGCCTTGCCCTCAGACCAGGTAGTTGCTACCTTGCTCTGTCCTTAGCCCAGAACCTTGGGGCATCCATCCCCTCCTGGAAAGGCTCTCGTTCTTGGGGAGAACAATTCATTGCTAAGCATTCCTCCAAAGCCTGGGCTCCTTGGGGTCCTCAGAGATGTCTGGGCACAGATCCAGCCTGAGTCGTGCTTCCTAGGAAGCTGTCAGGCAAGGGCTGAGCGACAGTGAGGACAGACAGCCATGTGAGCCAGGCAGGGCTGGGTGGGGCCTCAAGGGAGGGAATGGAGCAGGGCAAGCCTAGGCAGTCAGCTGGGGCAGCCACACACAAGGAGGCAGGAAGGGATGGAGCCTGTGCCCAAGGCGACAAGCCCAATGGGACCAAAGGGGAGCCATCCGTGTTCCAGAGCAGCAGCACCAAGGAGAGAAGGATAATGGAAGGCGTGGTTCCCAACCAGTCAATACCAAGTCCAAAGTGGTTGACCTCAGGCTAATGACTGCATCCCACCTGCCTGCCAGCTCTCCAATGCCCCCATCTCCTAGCCTGACATTCTGCCCCCTACGTGAGGAAAGAGGGAGTCACGGGAGGTTCTAGGCAGAGGGATGGCACAATGAAAGTGATGTTTCAAGATGGCAGCCACCAACGGAAGAGCTCATGACAGCAAGAAGAGCGCTCAGCCAGGAGGCCACTGGAGGAGTTTTGGGGAGGGACCAAGAGTATGAACTGGGGCACAGGCACAAGGAGAGAAGAGGTGGGGCTGGTACCTCTGAGTCCTCACTGAAATCTTCTGTCACTGTGGAAGACGAGGCTTGTCGAGGGAGTTTCGTTTCGTACACCATGATGCTCCACCTGGGAATTGGGAAACCAAGGAACCATCATGATCGGCAGCCAGTGAATCTGCAGGAAAGGAGAGGCCTGAAGGCCGACACCAGCCCCACCCCCGCCCCCCAGGCACCTGGCCAGGGACAGCACAAGCACAGACTTTTAGGCTCATTCTACAGATGTAGATAGCGAGACTCCTCCGTGGGCCTCCTGGGGCCCTCGGCTCCTGGCCCCATGGGTGTAGGGGCCTCTCTACAGAGTGAGCCTTGAGGGAGGTGCCCCTGCTCATTCCTCAAAGGAAAGCCTTTCCTGACATTCTGCCTAAAACTGGGTCCCTGTGAGTCCCCAGGGGTGTGGCCTCTTCCAGAAGCATCCATTCTCAGACCTCCTTGGTCTGCCAGGCCAGGCCTTAAAAACAGGGAGGTGAAGACACTGCCCCTAATCACAGCAGCAAAGCGGGCATGTCCCAGCCCGTGCCACTGAGGCCCTCAGCTCTCTGGCCTCCTCACACCATCTCCTGAACTCATGGCTCCTGAGCTGCTTTGGCGTGGGACCTTCCATCCTCCAGAACAGACGGTAACCCGCCCCTGCCCTTCTTATTCTGGGGAGTCTATATCCTTATCCTTCCTCCAAAAGCATCCACCCAGCCCAGTGGGGGGACATTCTCTGGGTCTACACCAAGAAAGGGCAATCCCCGACAGGCCTGCCGGTACCCTGATGCAGGTGCGAGACTGGCTGGCCTGTCTCCCTCCCCAGTTACACGTGTCTTTGATGGCATCAGTAATAGAAAGGGTTAATTACAGAGACATGGGGCTGGGTCCTGACCCTAAGATGAGTGTCATCAGGCAGAGGGGGAAAAGCTGGGGAGCATCTGGCCCCCTAGGGCAGTCTGGCCTGCACAAGCGCTCAGCTTCTCCCCATCCTAGGGGCAGCACCACGCACAGGGCCGAGCACAGAAGAGTTGATTAGTAAGTGTGTACGAAGATCATCTCCCTCATGCCTGAGAACTCACGGCAGCGGCAGCTGCCCATGTGCCACAGGGCCTTCCACCCGTTCCCAACCTTTGTCCTCTGGATCGTCCAGTGGCCGGGGCCCGTGATGTTCAGAGACAGGGACCAAGGAGCAAAAGTCCCACCGGTCCCCTTCTTGTCTTGGGCAGGGCCAGGCTGGGACTCACTGCCCATCTGCTCATGCTCTTTCTTCCCCAACACTCTTCCTCCAAACTGCCTACTACTGTCAAGGGCACCTCTTTGGGGTTCACTGTCCTGAATCCCCCGAGCCCCAAGGGGAGCCTATCTGCCCTCTGTGTGCCCCACAAGCACCTCTCACTAGAGCCCCTGCCCCGCAGGGCTCCCCACCTGCCCAGGGACACTCTTGAGATGCCCCCCCGCCTGTATGCTTCCTCTCCTCGCCCTCT
This sequence comes from Pseudocheirus occidentalis, assembly GCA_028646575.1. Classification (NCBI taxonomy): domain Eukaryota; kingdom Metazoa; phylum Chordata; class Mammalia; order Diprotodontia; family Pseudocheiridae; genus Pseudocheirus; species Pseudocheirus occidentalis. The sequence goes on along the minus strand of CM053593.1, from coordinate 383,078,563 downwards.
AGGCCTGACCCTTCCTTCATCCTTTACCTCATCGCCTGAAACGTCTCTTTGCTGCACACGGGACATGTACGTGATACACACACAAACGAGCAAAGACGAGGGGAGGCTCTAGATTTCTTTTCCGCTGCCAGAGGACAGTGAAAAGGCTCCTCCATGATGAGCTACGGCCCAGGGCAGGCGGGTGCCTCCAGGCCTCCCCCACTCACCGGTCCAGCATTTTGGTGCTGGCTCTCTCCAGCTTCTCCAAGATCTGGGGGAGCTGAGCGTCATCGTCACAGGCAGAACCCCAGCCCAGCACGCGGGCCAGGTCGTTCCCGGTCCCGAGAGGCAGCACTCCCAGCTGACACTACAAGAAACAAGACACACATTTCCTGCCGCCACCAACCACCGCCTGCTGGAAAGCTGAGAGGGTGCGGGTTGGGCCTCTGGGGATCTCTGCCTCGCCCTGTCTCCCACGTGGGGCTAGCTTCATGGTCTCTGGAAACCTCTCTCATACCTGGCCTCTCCTTTCCCCCACAATGGGACCTGACCCCTTGTCTCAACCCTTCTCAGTGGCCACGCACAATGTGGTAATGGCCTCCCAAAGGCTGCCAGCCTCGCCCTCCTCTCTTCTCCAGTCACTCCCCTAATGGTACACAGCCTAATAAAGACCATGCTGGATTTGCCACCAGAGGCCCTGGGTTCTAATCTAGACTCCTCTGCTAGTACTGGGTCACTGGAGCACAAAACTTGGCATTTCAGAGCCTCAGGCAGGGGGACCTTTACTAGCGCCCCTACATTGTGTGACAAGGGCATTCAAGGCCCCTCTCCATTGGTCCCACCCCGGGGCCTCCGGCTGGACAGGGTGCGCAGCCGGCCCCCCGAAGCTTTGTCTCCTCCCCTCCCTTGTGTGGGCTCCTCGGGGCCGGTCCCTGCTAAGCACACAGCAGGTGCTTCATAAAAGCTGGCTGGCTGGTTGCCCTGGTCATCAAGGCTGCAATGAAAGGATGTTAGCGCTGGAGGGAGGTCGGACGCTTTGGCAGCTCTCGGCCTCCTCAGAAGCTGGGTGCTTTCCCCTTGGGGCCCTTACCAGGAGCTGCTTCCACTGCCTCACGCGAGGCTCCGAGGAGCCTGGGCAGGAGACGCCTCCTCCCTCCTCCCATCTCACAAGGCTCAAGGGCAAGGCCCAGTACCAAAGACCAGCCTTTGCCTGGTCCGGAGGGATGAGTCCATGTGCTTCCTGATGCTCGCCACTAGGTGGCAGTGCCTGACCTGCTGGGGCCCTTCACCAAGTACTAAGCTATTCTAGGCCGGCTGGTACCCGAGGGCCCGGGTACCCAAGGGCTGCCAAGCCTGGACACTGCAGGGAGCTTCCTGCTCTGCCTCTGCACAGGCCCCAGAGAGGGGGGCCCACAGAGATGGGGGAACAGGGACACTCAGGATGGGTCCTCTAAGGGGCTGGCCCCAGAGACTGTGACCTCCTGGGGATTCTAGAGGCCACATGTTCCAACCCCACAGTGCAGAGCAGAGGCCCCAAGAGGCTCATGCCGAGGCTTGTCCAAGGTCACACATGCAGGAAGGGGGAGGGGCTGACGGGCCAGAGGGGTCACTAATGATTTCCTTCCCTGCGGAAATACATTTCCCAGAAGCCTGTTTGCCACCCTGCATGGGCATCTTTCTTTCCCTGTCCCACTGGATGATGCCCCTGGGCCTCCAGCCTCCAGCTTCTTGTCCTTTCTGGGCCCCTCTTCTCCCCAGGCATCACCAGAGCCTTGTACCTCATCCTAATGTACTGCCTCACAGCAGGGGTTCTTAACCTGGAGACTCCATCCAAGCTGTTTGCTTTTGTAAATTTAAAATGTGGGGGGAGAGGAACAAGCAATTAAGACCCTAGGACGTGGCTGAGCACTTCACAAATATTTCATTTAAAGACACACATTTCTTCTGAGCAAGCATCCATGGGCTTTGCCAGGCTGCCCGTGGGGACCATGACGCCCAAAAAGTGACGGCCCCGTGATCTAGAGAAGAATTGGGGCCAGGGAACCAACCATCAGAGAAGAGCCGTCTGGGCTCTGGCCCTGCATGCTGACTCAGTCTCCCCGCTCTCGGGACGCACCTGCTTGTGAAGGCTGAGGCTGTCGATCTCAGAGAGCACCCACCCAACACTCCCGTCTCCACCACACACCAGAATCCGGAAAGTGTCAAACTTCTGGAATAACCGTAAACTGGGGAGAAAAGAATCCCACCATTCCCAGTGTGTGGTTAGTCGTGATCAGCCAGACCATGCCCTTCCTACGGATGACCTTCTTGCAGGAAGGAGTAAACCGAGGCTGTGCGAGGCGCTTCTGACCTGGATCAGGTCTGGCGCTGTCACACAACACCACAGAATCCTCGATTACTGGAGGTAAACTCCACAGGGTGAGAACAGGTTTGGCAGGTACATTTGCCAATCAAATACCCTGCCCAGGTGCCTTCTGATGCCCGCGGCTCACATTAAGCTTTTGGCCCACGTGGATAGAAGCCACCAACACGGCCCATAGATGTTACCAGGGGTGGTCAACTAGGGAGGAGGGACAGAGGACATGGACCAGCCCCCCACCTCCACCTCCTGCAGACACAGACCCCTGTGAGCACTTAGGGAGGATGTGGGGCAGCAGGACCAGCTACGGCCCATTTCCACATATACATCCTTGGTGAACGAAGATCTACGCAGCTGAGGGGAGAGAAGGAAAGGGGAGAGCAGAGGCGTGTCCCCTGCACCGGGCGGTGGCTCCCTACCCAAGGTGGGGTCCTCCGTTCATAAGGTCAAAGACCTGGGCTGGATTCAACAACTGCTTGAATCTTCTAAGGAACTTCACCCCCTGGTTGTCTCCACTCTTGGAGTTGACAAAGACCAGCAAAGGGCTCGTACAAGAGGGGGGACAAGTGGCTTTCCAGAACCCTGTACGTGCAGAAGGAAGGAACGGAGAGGTGAGACCCCCCCCCCTCGGCCTGACGCAGAGGCGCGCTCTCCTCTTCCTCCTTCCCTCTCTCCCCTTTAGGAATGCGGATTCTTCATCTTGCCCCCCCCCCCATCTGACACACAGACACAGGCAGGGTCCGACCTTGGCGCTGGTTACTTGAAGAAGGGTGCAAAGACTCAGCTTGTGCAGAGTGTCCTCCCCCCGGGCCTCGGGGAAGACAAACGGGGCACTCTTTTTCATATGACTCTTGCTGGCTTGATTTCTTCCTTTCAAAACTGCCTGTACATAACCTTCACCTTCTGTCAACGGGGGATGGTTCTTAATTCTTATCCACCTAACTCAGTTCCCTGCAGACCTTAAAAGAAATGCTGCAGATCCTCCCCACGCCCGCTGACCCGCTTCTCTTCTAATTTTGGCTGCACTGGTTTTGTTAACACAAAGACCTCACGTCCAACACTGTGCCTTTTACCTCCTGGGGCCTCTTCTACCCTGCTCTGGATACGAGTTATTCCCCTGGGCATAGGTCTGGCAGCCGCATTCCCTCTGTCACTTGGGGAGGATGCCACCCTTACCATCTGAACCGTGAGCCCTCCTTCAGAGGCCGGTCTACATCTTGATTCTGCCAGATTGCCCTTTCCAGCTTCCCCACGGTTTTTGCCAAGTCCTGAATTCTCGCCCAGCAGTGGTACCGCTGGACATGCCAGATGCCAGGTGACTGTTTCTGCCCGCTGTCTACTTCCTGGGCTCAACTGACCAAGCTCTCCTTTCTTTTTTTTCCAATTAACTTTTTCTTTTATTGGTCACTAAGGATCTCACAGCGCCCCAGAACCATTCTGAACACACTAGTGCGGTACAAGTTCTAAATTTGGAAAGTGCAGGTACCAGGAACAGTATTTCATTGAATTCAGGCAATATCCTGAATGTGCGTATGTGCATGCGCAGGTGCACACACATATATATATGCATACATACACACATGTATGCATGCACACACATGTGTTTGTATATGGTTTTTAAAAACACTCATTTTCAGTTTTCAACATTCATTTCCTCAAGAATTTGAGTTAGAATTTTTTCTCTCCCCGTCTTTAGCCAGGACCGCGGCGTTTGGACGTCCCTGCTCTGGAGTCCTGCCGAGCCCACTTCCTTCTCACTGTCTTCCCCACCCCGAGGCTGGAGGCCGGTGCCTCTGTGCCTGGGGCCTTTTCCCCTCTGCCTCCAGCTTCCAGTGCTCAGGGTGACACCCTCCTCACCCCCAGTGGAAGGCGGATCAGTACCTGAGCCTGCCATCTCCATGGATGCAGGTCACATCTGCTCAGGCCGGGCCCTTTCCTGACAGACTTGGACTTGGTAAATGAAGCCGCTCACCCCAGACACAAGGCAGGGAGCCTCATGTAGGTCTGGTTCATCCTAATGGCTCTGGCCATCCCTGTGTGCTACTGAGGGTCCCTAACTCTCTACCTTATCTGCCATGACTCTACAAAGGTCTCGTGCCCCAAGCACCAGCTCGCTTCCACCAGCGTCCTCCTCCCCGGGGGCCTTGGGGGCCGGGCGCTCCCCTACCTCCTCTCCTGGCTGTTCTGGAGTTATGGGGTGGGGGTGAGGTCAGAGGCCTGGGAGGGGGCGGGTGCACACGCACCGTCAGAGTCGATGCTGTTCAGGGCGGTCGGGGGAATGACGGACACTTTGCACAGGCCCAGGGGGCACTTGGCCAGCAGCAGATCCTTGCAGGATGTATGTACCTGAAACAACAGTGGTCAGTGACTAGCCGCCCTTCCGCAGCCTGCTGAACGCTTGGGTGTATATACGTGTATACTCCAATATGAGTGAGATCATCTAAGCCCCGCACCTGCCCCAGCCCTGCCCGCCGCTTGTCCTCTGTTGCTGTAATAACAGGTGAGGACAGCAGCAGGCACGTGGATGGGCACGCCATAAGGTTTACAAGTGGCTCTACCAATGAGCCCACAGCAGCCCCGGGGGGCGGTTGCTACGATGATTCCCATCTTATAGAGAAGGAAACTGTCCTGAGGCACACAGCCAGAAAGCATCTGAGGCTGAATTTGAACTCGGGTCTTCCTAATCTGGGCCTGGGGTTCTCTGCGCTGCAGCCCCTCCTGGTCTCTTCTTCCTCTTTCCTTTCCGGCACCCGCCTGCCTCATCTTTGCTCTGCTGCCCAGAAGCCCTGAGCCAGGGCTTTCTCACTTAAAAGCTGCCTTCCTTAACCCAAGCTCAATGTGACCCCTACACGTCATCCAGCTGTCCTTGATCCAAGAGCCAAGTGTGCCTCTTAGGACAAGCCGGTGCTCCCACTGAGGCAGCCCCCAGGACCTGGGCAGACAAAAGGCCAGGGGGGGCGCCTGAGAAGGGAAATTGCTAAGCACCGGCCTGGGGAAATTCTGAATTTCCCTAAAAGAAAAAGGGTTTTGTGAATAGAAGGGACGAGCCATTCAGACCCTTCTCACTGACCCAAAGGCTCCAGAAGGTGGGGGTGATGCTGGCAGGCAGTGGCGGGCATCACCCCTGCCGCCATAGCCAGCTTTCCTCAGAGAGCCTAGACACGGTGGCTGGGCCCTGGCCTCACACATTCACTCTCTTCTGCCTCAGTTTCCTCAGTTGTAAGATGAGAGAGTGAGACTCGACTCGATGGTCTCTCAGACCCTTCTGGCTGCCAATCCCTGACCAGTGGTCACCACGTTTACACTCACTCTCCTGGCAGGACTTTGGACATGGTTGGTCCCTAGTTCTTTAGAGCAAAGGGGAAGTGGCACAGACCAGAGTGACCATCTATATGGGGCTTGCTATGTGCTGGGCGCTGTACAGCCACTCTCTCGTTTGCTCCTTGCTACCCCGCCCCAGGTAGAATCTCTTATTACCCTCGGTTTACAGATGAGGCCATTGAGGCGAGCAGAGGTTAACTAACCTGCCCGGGCACACAGAGCTAAGCAGGTGTCCGAGGACAGACTTGGCCCAGGAAGGTGCCCAGCCTAGATTGGGCGATATAAGTGAGGCAGGCCATAAGGCTTGGCTCCTCCCTTCCCAAAGTCCTGCTTGCTCATGGCCAACTACAGCCCCATCCCAGGAGACCCTTTTTCAGGAGAACCTCTTTTTCTAACAGGCCCCTGAAGATCCCCTGCACGGTCCCTTGGATCTAGGATTTAATGGACAATAGGCTGCCCACACTCATCTGATGCCAACACATTGTGATGCAGGTTTAGATGGCAATGCTGAAAACCCCTGGCAGTGATGGAGTCCCAGGATCACTGCACAAGAGGAAGCCCATGGCACAGCCCAGGAGGAAAGGCCCCCAGTGACCTGGCGCTGGAAGGGACCCTTTCACTGGGCAGAGGATGGGCAGTCAAAGGGCTGGGCAGGGGCTGGACGCAGGCTCCCAGACCCCCACCCCACCCCAGTGCCCAGAGACTCACCATGGCCTTACACCAGAGGCAGCGCCAGTCCTGCAGCCGAAGCACGCTGCCGCATGTCTTCTCGCACACCGTGCACTTGGCGCTCACAGGGAGGTTTCCTTCCAGCCACTGATGGGGCATTGAGATCTGCAAAGTGAGCAGAGGCAGAAACAGCTGAGACTCTCTCTGGGTCTGAGAACGGGCAGCATCCCTGCAAGCTCCAGGCTCTTCTGAGGGCCTCCCTGTCAGTTGAGGCTCTCTCCGAGATGAATTGACCCTCGGTCTGACCTATGGCACCCACCCAGGGTTCTGGGCCTGACGCCAGGGACCTGATGTCTCTGAGGCCTGGGACCTGACACTTACAAGGTCTGGGACCCTGACACCTCTGAGGCCCAGGACCTGACACCTCTGAGGCCCAGGACCTGACACATCTGAGGCCTGGGACCCTGATGCTTCCAAGGCCTGGACTCTGATGTCTCTGAGGCCTGGGACCCTGACACCTCTGAGGCCTGGGACCTGACACTTACAAGGCCTGGGACCCTGACACCTCTGAGGCCCAGGACCTGACACCTCTGAGGCCTGGGACCCTGATGCTTCCAAGGCCTGGACTCTGATGTCTCTGAGGCCTGG
>CM053593.1:383061330-383071487 GCA_028646575.1 Pseudocheirus occidentalis | reverse complement strand
ACACCTCTGAGGCCTGGGACCCTGATGCTTCCAAGGCCTGGACTCTGATGTCTCTGAGGCCTGGGACCCTGACACCTCTGAGTCCTGGGATCCTGATGCTTCCAAGGCCTAGACCATGAGGACTCTGAAGCCTGAGGCCCTGACACCTCCCAGGTCTGTTCCTTCCTGCCAGTTCACCAAGGGAAGCCCTGGAAGGAAGCACCAGGACAAACACTCCCTTACTGGACAAGCAGGGAGGTGGCAGATGGGGCCGCGGCAACCCTCTGGCCCCTACCCCTTCCTCGTCCTCTCGGATGTCCTTCCCGATAGAAGCCAGCGTTGTCCACTTGCAGTTGTTGGTTGCCCGGACGGCGCAGCGCTTGTGGGCTTTGAACTTGCACACTGGGGAGGAAGGCAGAGGGAGAGGTGCTGAGGCCCTGCATGGGCCTCCTGGGTGGTCTTCAGGCAGGGGAGGGGTGCCCTGTAGGAGGCTCAGGGCTGGAGGGTGTGCCTGGAGGAGAGGCTCCTCTGTCCTTGGCACTGCCCCCAGTGCCACATTTAGGGTTAGCTATCCATCGATCCACTGAGGACCGACCAGCCCAGCCCTGGGCCCAGGAGGGCAGAGGGAGGGCCCTGTGGGCCAAGCCTGGGCCTTGCTCTGGGTTCCCTGGGCTTTCTGATCTCCCTCTTCTCTTTTCTTCACATGGCAAACTCAGTCCCCTAAGAAGCAGCAAAGGGAAATTTCTGTTGTCTGAAATGCTGCCAGACGTGCATGTGGCAGGGCCTGACGAGAAATGAGGCCCAGGTGCGACAGGCTAGGGGTCAGGCCCCAAGCACAAAGGCAGCAGGCTGGGTGGCACGGTGGTCAGGGTCCCGGGCGTGGGGCCCACAGGACCTGAGCTTTAATCCCACCTCAGACCCATTTCCTCATCTGTGAAATGGGGTAATCATCCCAGCAGTGGCAAACCCTGAGCCCCGGACAGAGGCGAGCTCTTGCTGGTATGCCCATGAATTCGATGCTTCCAGTGTGCCAGCGCCTCCCCCACCCAACTCATTAGCACAAGGGCCTTTTCCAGCTCTTGGGAGCTTCACCTGACCCACCCCCCCGACCCACTGTACGACACAGAGTGAGATCACCCTCCATTTCATTTTCACTCTCAGGTGTGGTCAGCCCTGGGGAATGAAGTACTAGAAGGTGCCTGTTCCCACATCCCCCGGGGGCCTCAGCAGCGGGGTTTTAAAGGGACACGGGACGCTGTGGGCAGAGCTGGGAGCCCAGCGTCCAGTATCAGCTCTGTCCCTCAGACAGTCAGCCCAGCAAGCTCAGCCTCAGTTTCCCCATGTACCTTCACAGGACAGCCCATGGGACGTGACGCCAGAGAGCGCCTCCCGGCACACGTTGCAGTACGTGGGCCTTGCGTGCGAGCAGGCGTACCAGTTGTGCGTGCCCGAGAAGTGGTCCATGCTATACTGGGTGGACTGGAAGGGAGAGATAAAAGCATTGAGTGAAAGAGGGATGGAGACCTGTCCCTTCCTTGCCCCCCATCCCCTGTCCAATGGGAACGAGCTAAACCAGTCTCCCGCCCTGCCAGCATGGACAGGGCCGGCAGGGCTAGTGGGCTTGGACCTGAGGGGCACTGGGAGGCCAGCACGGGGTTCACAGAGGCAGCAAATGCCTAGGAGAGGGATCCCCTCCAGAATCCTGGTTCTGGGAAGGGCCCCCAGGCCACCCCAGGGTCCTGGCTGCAAAGGAGCCCCCTCTCCCCCTACTTCAAAGTGCTCTCGGTTCTGCACGGTCTTCAAGGCCGCGATCCAGTCTTCCATCTCCTTCCTGTTATCAGCACACAAGATAAGCTTCCGACATGGTGTGATGACCTGGGGGAGGGAAGGGGAAGGTGAGTTGGCCTCCTGATGACCCCACTGCAGGCTTCTTGGCTGCTCATTACTTTAAAGGGTTTCTTCCCCAGTAACAGTTTTCTTTTGAGGGGTTCTGGCCACCATTCAGTTAAACAGGCATTTAGTAAGTACCCACTGTGCCCTCACCTGAAAAATGGGCCAGAGAAGAAAGGGCACACTGCCCAGAGAAGCCCAAACGGAGTCACAGAGAGTCAGGCACAATGGGAACGAGTCAACAACCAAAGTGCCAGGCTCGAAGCTCAGCTCTGAGATGGCAAGAAAGCCAAGATCTGGGCATATGAGGCCCACAAGGACGGCCTACACTCCTCAGGGGCGCTGCCCTGTCTGTCCTGCCCCTTCTTCCTTTATCCACACCCCCAACAAAACAGGAAAGCTGCCCCGCAGGCTCAGAATAGGCATGTTAAGATGATACCACATGAAGGTCTCAGGGTGGAGAAAACCCAGGACCACCAAAATCTCATGTTTGTGATTACTCGGGCCAGGCCGCGGCCCCAGATCTCAGCGCCAGTCTCCCTCCCCGGCTGGGCAGCTGTCCATCTGGAGCATCCTTCTAGCTCTCCCAAACGACCGCAGCGCAGGAGCCCCTCCTACAGCTGACCAGGAGGGAAGGGGCCTCCGGGATCAGAAGTGCTTGTTTCTTAAATCACGGTCAAGACGCAGCACCCACTATGTGCCAAGCACGGCGCTAAGGGCTCTGCCATTGTCAAGGGCTCAATCGATGCTCACAACAATTCTGGGAGGAGGAGCGCTTGTGACGCTCCTTTCGCAGCTGAGGAAGCTGAGGCACAGATGGACTGAACGGCGTGACCAGGGTCACACAGACACAGTCTTCCCGACTCTGCATGGGCTGCCCGATGCAGAGCTGTGAGCACCAAAGGATTCTAGGATGGTTTCTGATTCCCCTGAAGGAAGGTGGGCAGTTGGGGAGGTGAAGGCTGGCCCCTGCGCGCATCTGTCTGCAGTCACTCTCGCTGGGTCCTTGACTGAGGGCTGACTGGTGCCCTCAGGGTCATCGGGCTTCCTTGCTAGCTACTGTGTAGGGATGAGCCACTGGGGCTCCTGACATGGCAGATGAGCCCCCGAGGTACCCCCAGTTTTTCCAAGTCAGTTCCCAGCACCTCTTCGCCAAATGCATCTAGCCCCAGAAAAGAATGATGCCCACCACCAAAAAGAAGGCCTCCCTTCAAACCTGGACCACCGCACAGCACTCAGATAAAAGTGCCGCTGTACTGAGGCACACGCTGACAGAAGGGCCTGTCCGCTCATGGAGGAACAGTCTGCTGGAAAGAAAGCGGAATCTGGAGTTGGAAGAGCTAAGTTTGAATCCTGGCTCTGCCATGCATGAGCTGAGCTGCCCTGGCCAAGTCACCTCACATCTGCAGGTTCCAGCATCCCTGGCTGTACAAAGGGATGACTCAAGGGGCAGCCGGGTGGCACAGTGAACAGAACACTAGCCCTGAAGTCAGGAGGACCTGAGTTCAAATCCGGCCTCAGACACTTTACACTTACTAGCCGTGTGACCTTGGGCAAGTCATTGAAACCCAATTGCCCCTCAGAAAACAAAAAACACAAAGTGATCCCTCTGCCCCTGCCCAGCTCCAAGCCCTGTGGCCCTATGCGCACACCTAGAATCCCTCATCGGCTCCTCAGCTTCTCACATGTTCACAGGAGGTTCAAAGACTGGCCTGAGCGTGGGGGGGGGGGGAGGCTATCAGCAAGCTGGCCGCAGGGTCACAGATCCTTGAAACCTGAAGCATGAAATGAACTGAAGGAATAGTGGGGTGTTTGCTAGGCCCCACCAAGGTCACTACATCCATGAAGATACAGGTCGGGCCTGTACGCAATCCCAGGGTCTGCTCCTTGTACACTGAAATGCCAGGGATGGAGATGTCTGAGCTCTTGCTCAAAAACAAATTTAAAACTCGAGTCTTTATCTGTAACTTTGTTTTGGGCATTCTGGACATTTTTAACAACAAATACATCTAATTAACTTAACAAGCCTGGAGGTACATTGCTGGATCTTTAACTACTTTGGCTATGAATGTGAAACAAGCCATTTTTACACAAAATGAAAATGAAATGAAAAAATGAAAAGCTGGGACCCTCTGCCAGGTCACCTTTAGCAATGGGAATGTTAGCAGCCAACTCACTCTTCACCTCCTTCCTTTTCCTGTTTATTCATAGACCAGAAAAAAACATGAGATTTCCTGCTTTTTACATTCAAAATGGATTTCTCAATTTAGAACGAGCTGGTCCCAAGAAGGAAACATTTTCCCGCACCTGCAGAGAAGCTGTTCCGGCCGGTTCGGCGCCCCCTCCTGTCCCTGAGCCCGAGGACCCCACCTTGAACCCCCCGGGGCCTGTTTTCTGCTTTCTGAGTCTTTCACAAAGTCCAAAGGTACTGGTGGAGATGGCACCAGGTGCCAGCTTTGCCTTTTCTGGGTGTTCCTGGAGATTTCTGGCAGCCAGCGGCATCCTGGGTATGACGACAGGCAGGCTCTGGGGCTGGAGCATGATGGGATCTGAGGCATCCCCTTTGCTGGGACGGAAAGGGGCCTGGATCTAGAAGGCCTGGGTTTGACAGAGGGGAACTGAAGCAGGGACTAAGAATTCACAGAGCACCTACTACGTGCTGTGCATTTCACCTACTATGAGCCTCACAACAACCCCGAGAGGTAGAAGGCAGACAAGGCTGACTGACTCACCCCTGGTCACCCAGCTAGTAAGCACCTGAGCCTGGATTAGAATTCAGATTTCTGACCAGTCTCCACTTGTGCTATGACCCTAGGAGAGACTCCTAAGCCTCTTAAGAGTCTAGAGCCAGCTCAGAGATGAAGATGAGGGAGAGCCTTCCAGGCATGAGGCACAGCTGGGGCAAGGGCCTGGAGATGGGACATGACATGGAAGGAGAAGTAGGAAGAGGACGAGCAATAAGGGGCTTTGAATACTCTTTTTATTTGGTCCTGAAGGTAGCCATTGGATGAGAAGACAAGATCGAGGGAGGTGGGGGACGACGACTGAGTGCCACAGGATGAGTCCTCATCGGTGGGACGGTCTCTCCCGACTATGGGGCCGGGCCAGAGGGGACCCAGAGCCAGCTCTCTCCAAATCTCTGCCAGCAGGGCACAGCTCTGGCAGACAGTGCCTGCCCAGGCAGGGGGGCACTGTGTAGAGAGGGGCAAGGTCTGCGTCAGGGGGTGGAATCACAGCTCTCTCAAGTACTAAACTCTGCCAAGTCACAGACTATATTAGAAGCAAATACTCATTAGGGTTTTTTCTTGATCAAACTTAAGGGGCCCCGGGGTTCTGAGCCACCCCAATGACTGCCCTTGGGTCATCCAGATGGTTAGCCTTCAATGGCAGTTGAGGGGGAGCGATTTCTGACCTATGGTGGAAGAAGGCAGACTTCTGCAGCTCATAGGGAAGCAAAAGAAGGAGTTCTGTTTAAAAAGCTGCCCCTGGCACACCACTTTCCGAGCAACCACTGCCACTGTGGCTGTTGGCACTGCTGGCTCCATTCCCCTCGTTTCCCTGGAGCACCACATCTGGGGCTCCCCTCCTCTCTGTCCCAGCCTTGGGGACCTCAATATTCACGCAGCCACAGCCGCCCCATGTCCCCCCACATCATTCCTTCCCCACCATCCCTCGGCAACTCCCCAGACACCAGCTACATCTCGGATCTCCCAAATCCTGTATTTCTCACTTTGAGTTTCCGACATTCCCATCTCCACCTCCGCTAAGTCAGAGGCAGCAGGAATGGCCCCCTGGTTGGTCCTCTGATCTGAGGTCATGTCCAGTTTCATCACTGAGACACAAATTCTGCTCCTGCTCCCAGGGCACTCGGCATCACCAGAGAAGCCTGTGCTATGGAGCTGACTGAACCCACTGAGAATCCAGGAGTGGTGACCAGAGCCCTTCAGCGGGGCCAGCAGAGCCCTTTCCTTGTTTTACTGACTCAGAGAAGCTGAGGTCCAGGGACTTCAAGTCTCCCTCAGAGACAATGTCATGTGTCTTCCCAGGGCTGTCTTTAATGCGAGAGCAGCGGGCACCACAGCCCCTGAGGCAGCCCCCTGCCACCTCGGAGGAGCCAGGAGAGAAGGCAAGCATGGCCTCTGCTGCCGCCCCCAGCTCCCATCACGCAACCAGCCTCTGCTGCCACCCCCAGCTCCCATCACGCAACCAGCCTCTGCTGCCACCCCCAGCTCCCATCACGCAACCGGCCTCTGCTGCCACCCCTGGTTTCATTTTCCCACAATTAAATTTTAGTTTAAACATTCACATCCTGTTTACATCATTTTGCCAAGAGTCAGTTATGACTAAGCCGACAACGAAGAAGGCAAATATCAGCCTGTCAGGAAACGAATATTCACCTGTTGGGGAGAGGCCAGCCGTGGCACAGCACTGCAGGGCCCATGTCTAGGGGGAAGGTGGCCACTGCCTGAAAAGTCCCCTTTCCCACCCAGTCCAAAGCAGGGCCAGAAGTGGCTTCTTGGTCCTTCAGGTCGACCATGCCGACCTTTGGAAGTTGCACGCGGGATGCCAGAGCTGACATAAGCCATGGGCTGCACAGGCCAAGGAAAGGGACAGAGCCACAGGAAGCAGCAGAAATGCAGCACCTGGAGAAGCCAAATAGGGTCGAATGGAGTCGGCGGGAGTCAGCAGACAACACATGCCACGGCCAAAACAACGTGAGCAGGAAGGGAAAACAGGCAAAGCCCCAGCCGGCTGCCAAGCAAGTAAGAGAAGCGCCAGAGTTCGGGGGTGCCGGGTGCAGGGCATGCTCGCCAGCGCCAAAGAAGATGGAGTCTGTGGTGAGGCAGAGAGAAGGAAGGGGGCTCTGTCCTCCAGTGGCCCCTGGGAAGGTGAGGTGAGGCGAGCTGATCCAACCTGGCTGCTCCGGGACACCTCCCAGCTTCTGCCAGCACAGTGGACAGAGCCCTGCAGCCGCAGCCACGGGCACTGTGCCCCTGGACAGGTCTCTTAACCCATCTGCCTCAGTCTCCTCAACCATAAAATCCTCTACTTCCCAGGGTTGTGAGGATCCAATGAAACCACATTGTAAAGTGCTCAGTGCAGCGCCTGGGCATGGCAGGTGCCCTAGAAATGATGACTAACCCCCCCTTCTGTACATTTAAATTTGTCTCTTCCAGCCTGGGGCTGCCCCAGCTACCCCCTGCCTCCCCATCCCACCTGCTCCCAAATTCTGAAAAAGAGAAAAGTGAAGAAAAATACAAACGTGACAGCTTGCAGTCTACAAAAAACGGATGGGGGTGGTATGTTTTGAGGGGCAGGCGATGCTTGAACCTCTTTCTCAACTGAACAGCTTCAAAGAGGGAGGAGTGCACATGCACGTGCACAGAGACACACATGCATGCTCACTTGAGTATAGAACACGGAAGAAGGAAGGGAAGGAGCAAAGAAAAAGTGAGGGAGGGTGGAAGAAGGAGGTGGTGGTCAGAAGCAAAGCAGCCTTCTGAGAAGAGAAAGGATAAAAAGAAATAAGAATAAAAGAACAAAGACGGATAAAGAAAACAGGATGGAGGGAAATGCTTGGTGAGTAGTCGTAAGTAACTACGAATGTGAATGGTGTGAACTCACCCACAAAACAGAAGCAGACAGCAGACGGGACTAGGAACTAGAGTCCAACAACACGCTATTTACAAGAAACACACAGAGTGAAAATAAAAGGCTGGAGCAGAATCCACGATGCTTCCAGCGACGTACAAAAGGCAGGGGTCGGCAAGCAGGATCTCAGAGCAAAAGCAAAAGAAGACCTCATTAAAATAATCAGGGAAACCACAATTTGCTAAAAGGTACAGCAGACAATGAAGCGCTGTCAGTACTATGTCTGTGCACCAAAAGGCTGAACATTAAAATTCTTGAAGGAAAAGTTAAAAAAAAAATTACATGACAAAATGGATAGTAAAACTACACTAGTGGTGTAGTTTTACTAGCAAAAAGACTACAGTGATATATCACAAATTTCAATCTGCCCCTCTCAGAACTTAATAAATCTAACCATAAAATAAATAAGAAAGAAGTTAAAGAGATGAATAGAATTTTGGAAAAGTCAGCTACGACCAACCTCTGGAAAAAACTGAATGGGAGCAGGAATATACATTTTTCTCAGCTCTTCGTGGTACCTTCACAAAAACTGATCACCTAATTAGGGAATAAACTTCACAAACAAATGCAGGAAAGGAGAAATATTAAATGCACCCTTTGTGGGACTATAATGTGATGAAAATTACATTCAATAGAGTGGCTTGGAAGCAAAGATTAAAAATTAATTGGAGGGGTGGCTAGGTGGCGCAGTGAATAGATTACCGGCCCTGGAGTCAGGAGGACCTGAGTTCAAATCTGGCCTCAGACACTTAACACAAAAATCTAGCTGTGTGACTTTGGGCAAGTCACTTAACCCCAACTGCCCTCCAAAAAGCAAAAAAAAAAAAAAAAATTGGAAACTAAACAATCTAATCCAAAAGAATGAGTGGATCAAAGAACAACAACAAAACCAAAAACAATAATTTCATTAAAGAGAATGACAACGTGGAAATAACAAACCACAATTTGTGCGACGTAGCCAAAGCAGTACTTAGGGGAAATTTTCTATCTCTAAATGTTTACATCAATAAAAAAAGAAAAAGAGCAGATCAATGAATTGTACATGCAACTAAAAATAAACTAGAAAAAGAACAAATGAAAAATCCCCAATTAAACAACAAAATAGAAATCCTGAAAATCAAAAGAGATGAATAAAATTAAAAGCAAAAAATAAATTGAACTAATAAAGCAAGGAGGCTGTTTTATAAAACAATGACAAAAAGAGATAAAGGAGTAGTTAATTCAACTTAAAAAAAAACACAAAACCAAATCACCAGGATCAAAAATAAAAAAGGATAAATGCGCCTCCAATGAAGAAATTAAAGCAATTATTAGGAACAATTCTGCCCAATGATACACTAACAAATCTGACAATCTAAGTAAAATGGATGAGAATTCATAAAAATATAAATTGTCTGGATTAAGAGAAAAGGAAATAGAACATTTAAATAATCCTATCTTAGAAAAAGAAATTGAACGAGACACAAATAAACTTCCTAAGAAAAAATCCCCAAAACCAAACATTTAAAGAACAATTAATTCCAATACTGCATAAACTATCTGAAAATATAGGTAGAGAAGGAGTCCTACCAAATTCCTGCAAATACAATTTTGATACCTAAAGTAGGGAGAGCAAAAAAGAAAGAAATAAAGATAACTACAAACCAATTTCCCTAATGAATATTGATGCAAAAATTTAAAAACTAACAAAAAGACTGTAGCAACATATCACAAAGAACAGACACTATGGTCAAGTGGGATTTTTATACCAGGAGTGCAGGGAAAATTATTAAGTATAATTGACCATATAAATAACCAAAACATCAAAAATCATAATATCATCTATTCAATAGATGCAGAAAAAAAGCTTTCGACAAAATACAACACACATTCCCATTAAAAACACCAGAGAGCATAGGAAATAACGGAGTTTTTCTTCAAATGACAAGCAGTATCCATCCCAAACCAAGAGTGGCCATGATCTCGGAGATAAACTTGAGGCCTCCTCAGTAAGATCGGGGGGAGCGTGGACGTCCATTATCACGATTATCACTCAATACTGTACTAGAAATGCTGGCCATACGAACAAGAGAAGAAAAAGAAACCGAAGGGATTAGAACAGGCAGTAAAGAAACAAAACCACCACTTTTGGCAGATGATGTGATGATACTTAAGAGAATCCTAGAGAATAAACTAAAATACAACCTGAAACAATGAATAACCTTAGCAAAGTAACAAGATGCCCCAATAAATCCTCAGCATTTCTATCTATTACCAACAAAACCTAGCAGGAAGACACAGAAGAGAAATTCTATTTAAAATAATTGCAAACAATATAAAATACTTGGGAGTCTAACCTGACAAGACAAACTCAGAAATTATATGAACACAATTACGAGACACTTCTTAAAGAAATAAAGACACACCTAAAGAACTGGAGAAATACGCATTGTTCATGGGTAGGCTAAGCCAATATAATACAAATGACAATTCTACCTAAATTTTTTCCTTATCCAGTGTCATACCAATAAAACTACCATGAAATTATTTTATAGAGCTAGAAAAAAACAGTAATGAAATTCATCCGGAAGAACAAAAGGTCAAGAGTATGAAGAAAACCAATGGGGAAAAAAAGTGAAAACCTAGCAGCTGCATAC